>ML363230.1:0-274522 GCA_005239505.1 Nicotiana paniculata | reverse complement strand
ACCAAGACCTAAACAAGGAAAATAAATATACAAGGTAATAAGGAAAATATTACACATTCCTAACTAAACTCTAATTCTTTCCTTATCACTAATTCTTTCCTTATCACAAGATGTTCCGTGTTCATGTAGAATTCGAGGAGGGGCCGCATTCTAACGGATGTGATGCGGACCGCCAACCTTAATGTAAGTATTAGTGATTACTTTTTCTACAGTTTGAATCTGTGATTTATAGATCATACGGAGATAACATTTAGACGGCCAGTTTTATAAAATTGTCATGCAGGTATAGCAACTTTTCTAATATAATATTAGCTTGATACCATCCAAGTAAATCATTTTCCGACTCAACATATACCATCCAAATATCTTTCACCATATTGTAAGTATATGGTGCCTTTTAATTTTCTTAAGTGGAGCCGAGCCATACAAACACTATGTACGTAATGTAAATAGACGAAATGACAGCGAGCCTACTTGTATTTCTTGGACTGTACGTATTTAGCACTTTCATGTGTTCTTTGGCTTTTCGTGATATATATTACACGGACATAGTTGAGTTGTATTTGTTACAAAAATGAATTTCTGTCGTGAAACAATAAAAGAAGTTTAACAATATTGCAGAGAAAGAGAGAGAAAATTTTTATTGAATTTTGGGATTATTTACAATGAGATAAGACCCCTCTACTTATAGGGGAAAAATGACTTAGCTACAAAGTAAAACTCTCTAAAAGATAGACATTCACTCTAAATACAATTCTATTTATAATACTCCCCCTTGAATGTCTATTCAACAATTAATGTGTCTCGTTAAAATATTAACTAAAATAGAACCCAATGGGAAAATTTTTTCTAGAAATTGAAAAAGAGTATACATGTTTAGAAATGCGCCATTTGGTTGCCTCGTTAAAAACCTTGCAAGGAAAACCCAGTGGGACAAAACCTTTTAAGGGAAAAAGAGAGAAACGCACATTAACTCTCCCTGATGAGAGCATCAATTCACATCCTTGAGCGTTCGCATCACGATCTTATATACTAGCTTCTTGAAGGTTGACGTCGGTAGAGATTTTGTGAACAAATCAGCCATATTATCACTTGAAATAATCTATTGCACATTGATATCACAATTCTTTTGAAGATCATGTGTGAAAAATAACTTTGGTGAAATATGTTTTGTCCTATCTCATTTTATGAATCCTCCCTTCAATTGGGCTATGCATCCTGCATTGTCTTCATACAAAATCGTGGGTAGTTTGTCACACCTCAAGCCACATTTGTCTCAAATAAGATGTATTATAGATCTCAACCACACACATTCTTAACTTGCTTCATGAATAGCAATTATCTCAACATGATTAGATGAAGTAGCCACGACCGATTGCTTAATCGATCGCCAAGATATGGCGGTGCCCCCACATGTAAACACATAGCCTGTTTGAGATCGAGTCTTATGTGGGTCAGATAAATACCCAGCATCAGCATAACCAACAAGATCGGGACTACGATTATTGCCATAAAATAAGCCCATATCGGTAGTTCCTTTTAGATACCGTAATATGTGTTTGATTCCATTCCAATGTCTCCTTGTAGGAGCAGAGCTATATCTTGCTAAGACATTAACTAAAAAAGTTATGTCAGGCCTTGTTGTATTAGCAAGATACATTAGTGCACCGATTGCACTAAGATATGGTACTTCAGGATCAAGTAGCTCCTTCATTCTTTTCTTGAGGTCGGAATAGATCCTTATTCACATCAAGTGATCGAACAACCATCGGAGTACTTAATGGATGTGCTCCATCCACGTAAAATCGTTTCAGTACCTTTTCTATGTAGGCAGATTGATGAGCAAAAATTCCGTTTGCTAAATGTTCAATTTGCAAACCAAGACATAATTTTGTCTTTCCGAAATCTTTCATCTCAAATTCTTTCTTTAAATCAATTGCCTTTTGGATTTCTATAGGAGTTTCAATAATGTTTATGTCATCAACATATACGGCAAGTACAACAAATTCCGATGTTGTTTTCTTTATAAAACACATAGACAAATGACATCATTTATATAACTTTCCTTTACTAAATACTCACTAAGACAATTATACCACATACGTCCTGATTGCTTTAGACCATACAAAGATCTTTGCAATTTGATTGAAAATATTTCCCGGAATTTTGAATTATGTGAGTTAGGCATTTTAAATCCCTCGGGAATTTTCATATATATCTCATTATCAAGTGAGACATAAAGTTAGATGGTAACCACATCCATTAAATGCATGTCAAGCTTTTTATAGACAGCAAAACTAATGAGATAACAGAACGTTATAGCATCCATAACGGGTGAATATGTCTCTTCATAATCGATACCAGGCCTTTGTGAAAATCCTTGTGCAACAAGGCATGCCTTATATATTTGTACCTCATTGTTCTCATTCCTCTTGCGTACAAAGACCCATTTATATCCAACAGGCTTAACACCATTAGGTGTTTGGACTACAGGCACAAAAACTTCACGTTTCGCAAGTGAATTCAACTCTGATTGGATTGCTTCTTGCCATTTTGGCCAATCACATCATTGTCGACATTCTCCAATAGATCGAGGTTCAAGATCCTCACTATATTGCATAATGCTAGATGCAACATTATATGCAAAGACATAATCCACCACTATATCCACTCGATTCAAATTTGTCTCAATATCGATTGGATTTATTGCTAGTTCCTTATTTTCTCTAGTCTTGGGCTCAGTGGTTTCCTCATGAATCTCAGAATTTATTAAATCGTGTATTTCTTCATGAGACTCTTTCGTAGTGTCATTTTGATAATTTGTTTTTTTTTTTCTAGGATTTCAATCCTTAGAACCCAATGGTCCTCCACGTTTTAGGCGTGCTTTTGACTCATTAGCTATGACACTAGAAGATTGTCCAATAGGGACATCAATACGGATTGGAACATTCTCTGCATGAATATGTGATTTTCTAAGCCTTTTCAAATTCATAAATGCGTCTGGCATTTGATTTGCTATTCTTTGCAAATGGATAATCTTTTGCATCTCTTTTTCACAAATAGAAGTATGTGGATCAAGATGAGATAATGTTGGATTTTTCCACAAAATTTTCCATTTGGTTTCACCAATTTCTCCCCCTAATTTTGGGAAAAGTATCTCATCGAATCGACATGCTGCAAATCGAGCAGTGAATAAATCCCCCGTTAATGTTTCAAGATAGCGAATAATGGAGGGCAATTCAAACCAAATATATATTCCTAACTTTCTTTGGGGACCCATTTTGGTGCGATATGGCGGTGCTACAGGCATCCAAAAATTCTTAAATGGAATATATTAGGTTCATGACCCAAAACTAATTGCAACGGAGAATATTTATGATCATTTGTCGGTCAGAGACGAACTAACATTGCTGCATTCAAAATGGTGTGACCCCAAACAGAAGTGGGCATCCTCGTTTTCATGAGCAACGATCTTGCTATCAATTGCAGACGTTTAATTAAAGACTCTGCAAGGACATATTGAGTGTGAACATGAGCTACAAGATGTTCCACCTTTATCCCAATTGATAAGCAATAATCATTAAATGCTTGGGATGAAAACTCAGCAGCATTATCAAGTCTAATAGTCTTAGTTGGATTATAGGGAAATTGTGCCCCTAATCGGATTATTTGTGCCATTAATTTTGCAAACGCGAGGTTGCGAGATGACAATAGGCACATGTGAGACCATCTAGAAGATGAATCTATTAAGACCATAAAATATCTAAACGGCCCACTAGGTGGGTGAATAAGTCCACAAATGTCCCCTTGTATATGTTCCAAAAACGCAGGGGACTCAATCCCAACCTTTGTTGGTGATGGTCTTATAATTAACTTGCCTTGATAACAAGAAGTGCAAGAAAATTCATTATTTAAAAGAATCTTTAAATTCTTTAATGTATGCCCATTTGAGTTTTCTTTAATTAGTCTTATCATAATTGATCCAGAATGTCCCAATCGATCATGCCAAAGTACAAAAGTATTGGAATCAGTAACCTTATGGTTTACCATTGAATGTGCTTCATTGCACTAATTCTTGTCCAATACAGGCCATAAGATAAAGACGAGAACTTCTCAATAACCCTTTTCTGGCCAGAGACATTCTTGGTAATGATGAGATATTCAAGATTATTCTCATCTATTGTCTCTATATGATATCCATTTCGGCGGATATCTTTAAAACTCAACAAGTTCCTCTTGGACTTGGAGGCGAACATTGCATTCTCTATGATAAGCATTGTTCCTTTAGGCAGAGTTATAGTAGCTCTTCCAGAGCCTTCAATTAAATTACTACTACAGAAATTGTAGTAACATCTGCCTTAAACATACTTAAATGAGAGAAATATTTTTTCTCTTTGAATATTGTATGTGTCGTACATGAATCAACTAAACAAATATTTTTACAATTGAACTTTGATCCAAGTTTGTTTTGTGAGATATCCGTATTTGCTTCCAATTGTTTGACATACAAAAGAAATATACGAATAAATATTAGTATTTTCAGAGAAAGAAAAGAAACAAGTTAAGTCTATGATTCAATAATGACCTTTAATTGCAATTTTGAGTAAATTCTAACTATGATACAAATAATTACGTAGTAAACATAATGCAATTTATGAGTCTTTATTCCTCCATCTCTAAATTGTTGTGTTGTTATTTAAATAAAAATATCAATGTAATAAATAATTGAAATTAAACATACTCATCTAGCAAAAGCTTGCATTTTTGTGTTTAAAGAAAGACAATGCAAAAGCTTGCATTTTCTTTTTTACAGACATCATAAACATACTCATCTAGCAATTGCAATAAATAATACGGAGCTCTTTACAGATTATGACGGCACAAATTGAGATTAAAAAAAATAGAAAAGGAAAAGGACAAATATTGGTACTGCCCGGCCTAAATCATTTCCATAAAGACAAAAAAATTAACATGTTGGCAGGAATAATTGTTTCTTTTTGGTACCATCCAAAATTCAATTTGCCGTGTGAAAAATGGAAATAGTAGGAAAAAAATAATTATATGATTTGTGTTATAAATAGAATTTATTTAATCAAAACGAACTATTTCATAAAATAAACAATACTAATCGATACTAATGACTACTACTCATGTAAAGAACTATGATTACATGATGTTTATTCACTAACTACTACGAATATGCAGAACAAATAAATTATAATAATCAAACTACTTAATCATCTTTAACCACGGATCCATCATCGAGTGGTCTATTTTTCCATTAGGGTGCTCAAAGAAGTCTGCCACATCCAAGTGGGTGATGTCAAAATCATTGTCAGAGACAAAATTGGCTTCAGAGCCTTTATTCTTTAGAGATGCTTGATAAAGCTCAACCAAATGTCTTGGTACACGACAAATATTTGCCCAATGCCCTTTTCCACCGCAACGATAACATTCAGTTTCTGAACCAATTGTGTTTGGCTTCTAATTTTTACCTTTTCACTTTTGGTGGTTATTTTTCTTTGGGGGTGATTAACACCAGGAAAATTTCTTCCTTGTCCACGGCCACGACCACGACTATTAATAGGGCCGCGGTCTTTCCCACACTTAGCATCATGGGAATATACCTCATCCACTTCAGGCAATAGAGTAGACCCAGTGGGTCGATTTTCGTAATTTCTCATGAGCAAGTCATTATTCGTTCAGCCACAAGGAGAAGAGAAATCAACTCAAAGTACTTCTCGAAACCTTTCTCTCGGTATTGCTGTTGCAAGACCATATTTGAGACATGAAATGTTGTGAACGTTTTTTCAAGCATATCATAGTCGGTGATAGTATCTCCATAGAGTTTTAATTTAGAAGTAATTCTGAACATTGCAGAATTATATTAAAAAACAGACTTAAAGTCTTGGAGCCTCAGATGAGCCCAATCATATCGTGCTTGTGGAAGAGTGACCAACTTTAAGTTGTCATATCTTTTCGTTAAGCCATTCCACAAAACAAGTGGATCTTTGACTGTGAGATATTCTATTTTCAACCCTTCATCAAGGTGATGGCGCAAGAAAATCAAGGTCGTAGCACAGTCTTGGGTAGATGCTTTATTTTTATCTTTATTGGCATTTTCAAGACCCATTGCATCTAAATGAATTTCAGCACCCAACACTTATGTCATATAGTTCTTGCCCGAAATTTCAAAGACAACAAACTTTCTTTTCATAATGTCGGTCATAATTATAAAGAGGAGAAAAGTATACCTTAATCTTCTCAAAGAACTTCTTGAGACGGTAGAGTCTCGTGCTGATAACGTGTTATGAAACAATAAAAGAAGAAGAACAATATTGCAGAGAAGAAGAGGAAATTCTTATTGAATTTTGGGATGATTTATAATGGGGTAAAACCCTCTATTTATAGGGAAAAAATAATTTCTCTAAAAGATACACATTCACTCTAAATAGAATTCTATTTATAACAATTTCAAAATTTTGACCATTCGTAAAATCAACTCCTGTGAGTATAAATGGTAGAATGTGTTCATGAATAGTTTATGCAGAGTTTTTGGTGAGACTAGACCTACACCTACCTATGTTATTCATGATAAAATTGCAACGGCTAAACTGCTCTAACACAAATCGAGTGACACAATCAATATAAAATTTCCACTCGTTAAAACCTTAGTTCATAGGTAAATTTTAATCAAGTTAAAAACCTTAACACCGGATAGAAACCAAAAAAATTTTAAAAACAAGAGGATGATTAGGGCTCAACGACTTCTCCAAAAGACAGTGCCGAGGATGAGGGGAGAGGTGCCATCCGTTTGCCATCTCTAACAGCTACCGCAATGCCAACATAAGCAAAGAAAGAAGTATATTTGAAAGAAAATAAAATAAAATAATATGGAGAATTAAATCTGATCATGTAGCCATTGCCAACCAGCAAATCATGCACGGCGGAGAAGTATAATATTAGATGATGTTTCTTCATGCTTTCTACAATGACATCAACAGCCATTTTTGGTTATACATGAGTACATAGTACCAAAATATAATGAATAAAATAATGGTGGCTTAACATGACTACAAATTCTATAAACCTCAACACACCTTTTTCTCTGTTTCATCGGCAAAATAAAGGGAGGGAAAATAAAACACAGTAAAGAATTCAGGAATCCTTTTTTTTTTTTAAATAAATTTTACTCTAAACCAACTTTTTAGAATACTCGTCCGACTATTACTCGTCTTAGCAAATTAAATTTGGCTCAAAATATTTACCTTTAAAAAAAGCCATTAGTACTTTTTTCCAAAATTTTCAATAAGTAAAGTGTTAACTAAGCGAGTAATTTTAGGAGCAGTCGATATTGGAGAATTTAAACAAATACAATTATAATTAAAGCTATTAAATGTTTTTCCATGAAAAATAAAAAAGCAAATGATATGAACCAGAGGGAGTACCTAATTGTTCTTAACATTTCAATCAGTTCGAACAATCATAACGTCATATTGAAACTAGAACAAATGAATAATCACGAAATGCAGACGAGAATATTGAAACTTAATGCTGCAACCTGCAAGAAAGACAGGCAACGCAAGTATATTTCCAAACAAATACTCCATATAGTTGTTTAACACAATAAATGCTATTTCATATATTTCCAGTTATCTTTCCCTAGTTCCAGTGAAACTGTCTGCATTCCCTTTAGCTAAGCACCAAAATTTAATCAATTAAATGGGTATAGTGTTTCCTGTGGTCCATGCCTTGTCAAGTACGTACCATAACATGAAGCAACCAAATTAGCTTTTAATAATGACAAGATTAAATACATTAGTTATGTCTAAATATATGGTCTAATGGTCAATGAAATGAGATAAAAACTATGAAAAATCCAGAGTTCAAATTCTGGAAGAAATAAAAGAAGTTTGGAAATTCTTATACATTTAGCAGAATGACAGTGAAATATAGTAATGTCAATAGAATAAAAGTGTAAGCTGATTCAAACACCATCACTAATAGAAATATTAGATATTTAATAATATAAAAAGCGTGTACAGAAGAACTGTACCATAAAATAACACTGAATGAAAGGAACAAAATATTAGTTATATTCCTAATCGAATGCTGTGCTGAGGAGGACTTTTTCCAGTTTGTCTTTTAACTTATTTCGGTTGATTCAATACGTGACACCAAAAGAGTAATTAATTATGTTTGTAAAAGGAATAACTAATAGTTCTACAGACAATTGTTTTGGTTGCTTTATATTATTTGTCTTGCAAAATATAATACGAGTATTTTAATTGAATTTGTCGGTGGCTGTTTACTGAATACCAGACGTTGCTTAAAACCATGGGCGTCAATTAATAATGTCATAACTCAAAATTCATAAAATAGCGTTTACTTTTATACGTTATCGTAAATTTTCTTACTCAATCAGATGGTTTTGTTGGTCTTTATCAACTTGTTTTTAGTTTTATGAGTTTATCTCTCATATTATTTTTTATATATAAAAAATTTACTTTTATACATAAAAAGTTCATCATTTACAGCAAGAGTTTTAAAAATAACATTTTCTTAATTTTAACATTGTAAATAACATTGAAGGCTCATTCCCTCTCAGATTGCTTTACAGGTGATTAAAAGTAACTACTCATAAACAAGTTAAATTAATTATTTAAAAATAAGACAAATAACTTATAACTCGTTACATTACACTGATTGATTTCACCACAACGAGTATACTATTGTACCTTTCTCGGTCTTTTGGCTAAGATCAACTGTAGTATCTGATATGTGAGTCATCGACTTACACGATATTAATTTAATTTTTTAAGGGAAAAGGTCCTTCAGGATAGCTTGATGTCCAGACCTTCGCGCGTCGCTTTGGTGTTGCACTACAACCAAAGTCTGGTGCACCCCACTTTTATTATTGAGTCCCGAAAGGACGGCCCAGTTGGGTTTGGAGTGTGCTGTCCACACGGATGATGCAGGTTCGAAACCAACTCAATGCTCATCTGGATTCAAACCTATCGCATGGGGCTTGTCAAGTGCGATTTATATTCTCTGTGTGGTTTGCAGGCTATTACACAGTTGGGAGTTTACCCAGTGCGCACAGAGTGCTCACCCGAAGGGCATAGGCTGTAGCGGCTGTGGGTTTTCCTGGGGTTCCAATATATATATATATATATATATATATATATGTGTGTGTGTGTGTGTGTGTGTGTGTGTGTGTTTGTGTGTGTCTTTTCTATCGGTGATGCAGATGAGCTCTCATTGGGCCGCACAAATTGAAAAGAAAGAAATTTAAAATAGCCAGATTTACAAGTGGTCATTCAAAAATAATCACACTTTCAAAAGTAATCGAAATTTAGCCACTTTTCATGTAAAGATAAATCTGAACGAATACACTGTTCAAAATCTGAAAAATACTCCAGTATATTATACTGGAGTTCCAGCGTAAGTATATTGGAAGTCCAGCATAATATAATGGAGTTCCAGCATAAGCATACTAGAACTCCAGCATAGTATATTGGAGTTGTAACAAAGTATACTGGTCCAGTATAATATGCTGGAAGTTCATACATAGGTGCTCGAATCTCCAGTATATTATGTTGGAACTTTCTGCATGTTGGAGTTCAAGCATAATATGCTAGAAGTTCATACACAGGTGCACCAAACCCCAGTATATTATGCTGGACTGGTCTTTATTGCAGCATAATAATGACTATTTTTCAATGACTTGACAAACGCTGACTATTTTTGAATGACCAGTCCAAAAACTGGCTAGCCGGTGCTATTTTACAATTGGAAAACACCGCAACAAGGAATACTTTTTCCGAAAAAGTTGAGTCCGTTGTAGCCGAAGCCCAAAACGGGGAACTTAAAGAGATTATCACTCCTATGGAAATTCTGCCAAATAAAATGCCAAATGCACAGTTAAAATTAAAAACCACTATGATTTCTCATGCATCACGCTATTTTTCTTTTAATATTTTTATTTATCATAGTCAATGGAGATTATGGAAGTTGAAAAAGAATAGAGAGTATATAAAATAGAAGTTGAAAAAGAATAGAGAGTATTATGGAAAATGGAAGTTGTAAAACAAATGGAGAGTATGGAAAATTCAACTAAGACCAAGAGGCCACTGGAAAATCAGGATTCACGTTGATGACACGGTTTGAATTATGGCCTCCTGGCCACAGGGTTATCCCTTAGAAAGACAGGAGTAATATCTTTTTAGGAGAAAATAACGTGCTTCAACGATAATTGAAAAATAGTCACAAATTCAAATATTATTAAAATAGAGATTTTTATATGGTTGCTCCCTTTTTTAAAATTATTCTCATAAATGATACTAATCTATTCCAAAACTGGCACATTTTCTTTTTTTACTTTCTAGCATTTTTACGTTGGTAATTCATTAACTAAAGGACCCCTCTACATCAATACACTTTTATTACGTTTCTTTTTCCCTTTTTCTTCCATAATTTTTTTCTTCTCTTCCATAAATAACACTTACCCAAATATATCAAAGATTCTGAAAAGAATATCTAAAAAATAATCCCCTCTTTAACGAGGTTGCACAATGAGAATTTTAGTATTTTTACTTTAAGTTTTAAGCTTTCTAATTGTTTGAACATTTAGATCTATAAGCATGTATGAAGTAATGTAATTTAAATTCAGTAAATATTTATAAAACGTACATTGTATAGCCATATATTTTTTTATTTAATAGTTTTATATTCTATTACATTTGAATATAATAGTTATAGATTCATCGTATCTTTCTCGAATAAATTTAAAGACTTATATTATTTTTTTAATATAAATTTGTCATAATAAATTTAAAAATCCTTTATGCCATGATTTTCCCTTCCTTTTCACTATTTTCTCTCTCTGCCGCAAAATTCAATCACTAAATAAAATAACGGCTCTAAACGTGAAGCATTCATGAGTCATTTTTATACTTTATATATAATAGTAATATTATATAATATTTAAACAACTACAATGTGCTCTAAATATATAATATTTATATAATAAATATGTAGTATATTTTATATTATAAAATTTAATATTCCGTACATACATCGTATATATTTATTATATTGAGAAAAATAATTATATACTATGTATATCCAAATAAATAATATTTTATACTAATAATATTTAATTTATACTTCATAATATATTTATTAAATAAATAAATATTAATGTATTATACAAATTATATAATATGTAAAATAGGTAAATATTATAAAGATTACTTATTCATCAAAGTATGCACTATTATATAAGTATTCATATTTATGCGACCAAATAAAATATTACCATAATTGAAATAGAGAGAAAATATGTACCAATAAAACTATAACTGCTGACGATTCTATTATTAGATGGGAAACTGAAACCCTTTAGTTTTATATTTAAGAAAATGAACACTTTAGATGCGTGATTATAGGTAAAGGTTTAAAGCTTTCTGCTAGGAATATAATTATTTAGTTTCCTTGTATGTAAAATACCTATTGTTGTTATGTTTGTGAAAACTTTTCTTAAATTTTGTCTATTTATGTTTTTGGCCTATTAAAATATAAACATTTTAATACGAAAATAAAACTTGGACAACAATATTCGTAATTAAAATTCGGAAAAGTTCTAGTAGAATATGCTAGATTTCAAAACTCCTTGTTGGCCCAAGAAAGGAAATAGTTTTGAAGATTGACAAAGGAACTCCGAGATGAACCAGGTCTATCACAGATGACATAGACGGGCAGAGTCAAAGGCACATGAGATGCACATGCAGCAGATAAATATATTCTGGTAAAATTGAGATATCTTCTGATCGAAAAGATTGCAAAAACAAAAATGGAGAATGACTCCTTATTCAATAAGAATAGAATCTAAGATAAGGAAGGATTTAAGAGTTGAGTTTGACTAGAACTCTTTCACCAAGGAAGAGTAGCATTAGGATTCTAGTTAATTTTTTATATACTAAATCCTATATATATTGCAGAATGTTCTTATTGTAGAGAGACACACAAAACATAAATTTATCAAGAATTGAGAGCAAAATTCGTGAAGAAATTTTGCAAGCAGTTCGAGCCAAATTAGAGAGTGCGAATCTGGAGCTACTTGAACCAGCTGGAAGAACCAGTTCCATCTGTTGTCTTTTAGTCTAGTTTATTTGTAATAGGTGATTACAAATTGTACATTTTAACTTTATCTAGAAGCATGTAACAGGTACTGAGTGTTCAAGTTATAGTTAACTTGAAGTTTGTCGCAAATAGCTAGAGGCTAGTTTGCCACAAAGGGTTAGAGTTAATCCTTAGGCTTACAAAAGAGTTTATTTTGTAAATTCTGTTTGGCTCATTGAATTAGTGAAGAGTTTGAGAAAATTCTACTGGGAAGTAGGTCGTGGTTTTTTCACCTTTTGAGCCAGGTGTTTTCCACGTAAAATTGTTGTGTTCTTTAAATTTCGTATTTATTATTCCGCAAACTATAGGAGTTGGAACACATAGAAGAACTTGGTCCTTCTATAACTACTGCATGCGAAATTGATCACCACACAAATCACCCCCCCTCTTGTGTGGTATTGACATTGATAAACATCACTCCTTCATATAAAAATTCAGTAGATCGTGTTGGAGTTCAAAGACCCTATATGTGAATTCAAACATATTATTCTAGAGTTCAAACTTTTAGAAGTTAAATTTCAGCATATTGTGTTGGAGTTTCAAGAAAAAAGTTAGAACTCAAACAAGATATAGTCTTATAGTTATGATTTTAACTTTAGCTGAAATTCGAAGAAAATGAAAAGATAAATAATCGGGTTTATGCGCTCTTTTAAGTTGGATATTTTTGTCAAAATATTACTTTCGCGTGAAAATGTCACGCCCCAAACTCTGAGAGCGCGACTGGTGCTCAATCGAGTGAACCCGGCCGAGCAAGCTTGTTAGATACTTTCTACCCAAACTCACTCATGACAAGAAAAGACATATTCACATTAATTAGACAATAAAGAGATCGTGTATACCATCATTTCCATTAGTTACTTCATTTTTAATGTCTCAAAATACACACATTTTTATTGGCTAAAGTGGAATAAATGGTTCAAACACAATGTAACTCGTTTGACTTTCCCAACACCCATATACAACTCACACTATGTCTACGGAGCCTCCAATAATTATAAAGAGTACGATAGTAGTGCCGGCACTAATGCTCCGGCTATACCTCTAAACATGATAATATAATAAACAAAAGATGTATAACCCCAAAATAAAGTGGGGCTCACCGAGTCTGCTGGGAGGAGGGTGTACTGCTATAACTGATAAATACTTCCTGTTATGGAACCACCTGCATCCATTAAAGATGCAGCGCCCCCGGCAAAAGGGATGTTAGTACTGTCGAATAGCACTAGTATGTATAACTAACCACCATCTCAATAGAATGAATAATAATACACGGGATAACAATCATGAAATCAATAGAAGACTTAAACAATACCAAAACATCAAGTTAAGAACCACTTAAGGTTTCAAGTAAATTTTCATATTTTTAGGTTGAGAGATCTTTATTACCGATATACCATGATTCACAATACCACCGCACTTTTACACGGAGTCTGATCACGGACCGATAGGTTAGTTCGCCTCATTTGAGATATCAATCACAATCACAATTTCAATTACAATTTTCAGCACGATCACCACCAAGTGTGCGGCATGGCGTCCGATTGTAACGACCCGACCGGTCGTATTGAGAGTTAGAACCCTGATCCCCTATTAACTGCTTTCCCCATATCTTATTCTGCTATTTTGGTTGTCGGGAGGTTTCGTGTTGAGTTTTGAAACGAATGAGACACTTAGTCTCTTATTTGGGAGTTTAAGTTGAAAATGTCGACAAGATGTCAACTTGTGGGTATCGACCTTAGATCTAAATTTTGGTGATTCTGTTAGCTCTGTTAGGTGATTTTGGACTTAGGATCGCATCCGGAATATGATTTGGAGGTCCGTAGTAGATTTAGGCCTGTATTGGCGAAAGTTAAATTTTTGGCGATTTTGGCCGGTAGTAGAATTTTTGATATCGGGGTTAGAAATCCAATTTCGAAAGTTGGAATAGGTCCGTATTGTAGAATATGAACTGTGTGCAAAATGTGAGGTCAATCAGACGTAGTTAGACTGGTTTCGGTATCGGTTGTAGAATTTTGAAGTTTCAAGTTCTTAAGGTTTAGATTGGAGGGTGATTCGGGATTTTAGCATTGTTTGAGGTGATTTGAGGGCTCAACTAAGTTCGTATGGTGTTTTAGGATTGGTTGGGGTCCCAGGGGCCTCGGGCGTGTTTCAGATGCTCAACGGGTCATTTTGTACTTAGGGAATTGACAGTTTTTGCTGGTGTTCTGCACCTGGTTTCCATCATCGCGATCGCGTGAGAAGGCTCGCGATCGCGTAGAGTATTTTGGAGACCAATTGAGTTATCTATTCGCTTTTTCCAAGCCTGGGACGCAATCACGTAGGTTCATTAGGTTATGCAACGCGAATGCGTGGGCTAGGCCGCGTTCGCAAAGAAGAAGTGAGGCAGCAGTGGAGTCGAGTGTTGCTCTTCGCGGTCATGTGAGGTCAATCGCGATCGCGTAAGTCTGAGGAGATAATGCATCACATTTGCGTGGGGAGTTATGCGTTCGCGTAGAGTAGATTAGGAGGCATTGAAGTTGTTCTTCGCGATCGCGAGGTTGTTACCGTGAACGCGATTAAGGAAATAACTGGGCAAATTTAAAGCTCAAAATTGAGGGTTTTTGGTTCATAACTAAATATTTGATTGAGAGCTCGGTAGAAGGCAAAATTTGGAGAGATTTCGGAGGATGTTTTTGGTCAATGAATCCTAATTCCTTCATGATTAATTCCCGCTAATCTATTCTTAATTTTATCATGTAATTTCAGATTTGGTGTGATAATTAGGGAAAAATTGAGAAAAGTTCTTAGGCCGAATTTTGGGATTTTGATCGAGATTTTGGTATCAGATTTGAGTAAATTTGGTATGGTTAGACTCGTGAGTGAATGGGTGTTTGTAATTTGTGATTTTTGCCCGATTCCGAGACGTGGTCCTGGGGAGGCTTTATGAGCGTTTCCCTATTTTCTTGTCTTAGCTTCAAATTCATTAGCTAAAGTAGTTACTTGTAGTTATATTTATGTTATGTAATTGATTTTCCTAGATTTGGGCCATTCGAATTTGGATACCCGTGGCAAGAACATGGTTTCAGATTGATTTGAGCGTGGTTCGAGGTAAGTGGCTTGCCTAACCTTGTGTGGGGAAACTTCCCCTTAGGATTTTTGGTACTGTTTGATATATGAGCGCAGTGTACGTGAGGTGACGAGTACGTACAAAGGCTATTGTTGTAAAAATCCATTTTCACTAAATCATAAACTGTTTTTCCTTGTTTGAACTACACTAGCATGTGTAATTACCTTGTTTAGGTTAGAAAAGCATGCCTACGTGTTTTGACTGTCTATTTGAAATTATGTGCAACATGTTTAGTGAAACTCCTATTTTTTCTTAGTTGTTCTTGGACTAAACTGTAAATTTTGATGCTACAACTTTTGTGTCATTGGTTGAGCTGCATATTTACTTTGGGACTACGGACGTATTCCTGGAGATCCCCCAGCACTGCATATTTATTTTGGGACTACAGACGTATTCCTGGAGATCCCCCAGTACTGCATATTTATTTTGGGACTACAGACGTATTTCGGGATGTCTCCCCTGTACTGCATATTTACTTTGGGACTACGCGACAGTATCATGGGAGATCCCCCTGTTGCTTTACCTTGTTATGAGCTGAGAGCTTTCTTGACTTCTATTTACCGTAGATTTACATAATTTATTTACTGTAATATATATCTCTTACTGCTTAAGTTCATTATATTTATACTGGTAGGGACCTGACCTGACCTCGTCACTACTCGACCGAGGTTAGGATTCGCGCTTACTAGATACCATTGTGGTGTACTCATGCCCTTTCCTACAAAATTTTTTCGTGTGCAGATCTAGGTACGATCCATCAGCTTCGGGTCTAGTGTGTGGTTGGTGCTTTAGGAGACTTCAAGGTACTTCTGCGCGCGTCCGCAGACCTCGGAGTCCCTTCTACCTTTATATGTTTCCTCCTGTAATTCCTTAGACTCTTGTATAGCAGACTATAGATAGATTTCGTAGAGCTTGTGACTCATGGTTCTGTGTTTTGGGAAGTGATGTGTATAATTGGTAAATTGGTTTTACTTGTATATGCCGAGCGGTATTTTTTCCTTTATATAGTAATTTTGAAGCTTAGTTGGTTTTTATTATTCTTTGCTTTCGATTATTTCAATGCTAATAGGCTTATCTGGTCGTAGCGACTAGGTGTCGTCATGACACCTTTCGGAGGGGTAAAATGTGTCGTGACAAGTTGGTATCAGAGCTCTAAGTTCATAGGAGTCATGAGTCACAAGACGATTTATTAAAGTCTCGCGGATCGGTGCGGAGACGTCCATACTTACTTCGAGAGGCTATGTAACAGTTAAGAAAAATCATACTTCTTTGATTTACTTGTCGTGCGAGTTATTGACATCAAAAGTCTAAACATTTCTATTCTATTGTTTCTCACAGATGGTGAGTACCCGTACAGGGAGGACTGATGATCAGGCACTCGATCCCCTTGCCAGAGCTGCCAAAGGCCGGGGTTGGGGTAGAGGACGACCACGCGGTGCAACTCGAGCACCTATGCGAGCTGTGACAGTGGAGCCCCCAGCAGCTCCAGCTAGACGGCCGGCACCAGAGATTCCTATTGCTGCTCCAGCCCTCCAGGAGACCTTGGCTCAGTTCATGAGCATGTTCAGCACTTTGGCTCAGGCTGGGTTGATTCTGATAGCTCCCGCCACATCTTAGGCCCGGGGAGGGGCACAGATTCCCAAAATCCGCACTCCTGAGCATAGGGTCCAGGTTGATAGGCCCCGGAGTTTATTCCTATGCCCTCAGTGGCTCCGGTTCAGCATGAGACCAGGGTAGCTGCTTCTGAGGTAGAGCATCTCAGACTTGAGAGGTACAAGAAATACCACCCACCCACTTTCAGCGGACTAGCTTCAGATGATGCTCAGGGTTTTCTTGAGGAGTGTCATCGTATTCTTCGCACTATGGGCATAGTGGAGATGAGTGGGGTTTCTTTCACCGCTTTCCAGCTGTGGGGAGTGACATATCAGTGGTGGCGTGCCTATGAGCTGAGTAGTCCGGACGAGGCAACCTCGTTCACCTGGACTCAGTTCGCAGATACATTTTTGCGTGAGTATGTCCCTCAGAGCCTTAGGGATGCTTGGCGCATAGAGTTTGAGCAGCTGCGCCAGGGTGCTATGACTGTGTCGGAGTATGCAGTCCGTTTCAGTGAGTTGGCTCGACATGCACCGGCTTTGGTTGCTACAGTCATAGAGAGGGTTTGTTGCTTCATTGAGGGGATCCACATTAGTATTCGGACCAGTATGGCCAGGGAGTTAGAGATGGATATCACTTATCAGCAGGACATGAGTATTGCTAGGAGAGTGGAGGGCATGTTTGCCTGGGACAGAGAGGAGAGAGAGAATCCAAGAGGTCTCGAGAGACTGGCCATTTTTCAGGAGCTCGTGCACCAGAAACACGCAATGGTAGGGGTTTTGTGAGTCGCTCTATTCATTTAGCTCTTCCAGCAGCCATCGGTGTTCCAGCTCCTCCTAGACCTCAGGAGCCTTATTATGCACCGTCAGTGTCCAGTATGCTTCCTGGTCGAGGTGCTATTACCGGCTAGTCCAGCAGGACAGGTCCGAGTCAGTCTCAGCCACCGCATCCTCCGAAGGGCTGTTATGAGTATGGTGATACTCATCACATGGTTAGGGATTGTCCCAGATTCAGGAGGGGTGCACCTCCACCGACTTTTCAGCTACCACGTGCTCCACCGGGCCCTCTGGTCATTCTTCCAGTCCCATATGCCATCCCACCTGCTCAGGCAACTCGAGGTAGAGGTTCGGGAGGTCGAGGTCGCCATAGAGGGGGAGGCCAAGCCAGGTATTATGCCCTTCCATCCCATTAGAGGCAGTTGCTTCAGATTTTGTCATCACATGTATTGTTCCCGTCTGTCATAGAGATGCATCGGTATTATTTGACGTAGGATCTACGTATTCATATGTGTCTTCTTATTTTGCTCCATATTTAGGGGTATCTCGGGATTCTTTGAGTTCCCATGTCTATGTATCTACTCATGTGGGATATTCTCTTATTGTGTACCTTGTATATCGGTCGTGTTTGATTGATCTTAGTGGTTTTGAGACCAGAACCGATTTATTATTGCTCAATATGGTAGATTTTGATGTTATCTTGGGCATGGATTGGTTGTCACCTCATTATGCCATTCTTGATTGTCACGCTAAGACCATGACACTGGCTATTCCAGGCTTACCGTGATTAGAGTGGAGAGGTACCTTAGAGTATGCTCCCCACTGGGTCATTTCATTTCTTAAATCTCAGCGAATGGTTGAGAAGGGGTGTGATGCATATTTGGCCTATGTGAGAGATGTCAGTATTGATACCCCTACATTTGAGTCAGTTCTAGTAGTGAGGGATTTCCCTGATGTGTTTCCAGTTGATCTTCTGGGCATGCCGCCCGACAGAGATATTGACTTTGGCATTGATTTGTTGTCGGGCACTCATCCCATATCTATTCCTCCTTACCGTATGGATCCTCCTGAGTTGAAGGAGCAGTTGCAGGAGTTTCTTGATAAGGATTTCATTAGGCCCAGTGTATCACCTTGGGGTGCTCCGGTCTTGTTTGTGAAGAAAAAGGATGGTTCTATGCGTATGTGTATTGACTATCGCCAGCTGAACAAGGTTACAATGAACAACAGGTATCCATTGCCTCACATTTATTATTTGTTTGATAAGTTATAGGGTTCTAGGGTGTTTTCCAAGATTCACTTGCGTTCTGGCTATCATCAATTGAAGATTCGGGAGCCAGATATCCTGAAGACTGCTTTCAGGACCAGATATGGTCATTATGAGTTCTTGTCATTTCTTTTTGGTTGACCAATGCCCCAACAACCTTTATGCATTTGATGCACAGTGTGTTCGGCCTTATCTTTATTCTTTCGTCATTGTGTTTATTGACGACATTCTGGTATATTCCCAGTCTCGGGAAGATCATGAGCAGCACCTGAGGACCGTGCTTCAGACTTAGAGGGAGAAGAGATTGTATGCAAAATTTTCTAAGTGTGAATTTTGGCTTGATTCAGTGGCATTATTGGGTCACGTAGCGTCTTGTGATGGGATCAAGGTAGATCCGAAGAAGGTGGAGGCAGTGGAGAGTTGTCCTAGACCATCATCAGCTACAGAGATCCGCAGTTTCCTTGGTTTGGCGGGATACTACTGTCGCTTTGTTGAGGGGTTTTCATCTATTGCAACACCTATGACCAGGCTGACCAGAAGGGTGTTCCGTTCAGGTAGACCGAGGAATGTGAGGAGAGCTTTCAAGAGAGGGTTCAACGAGGTGATGCTAGATATGTGACTATTGTTGATGATGGCGTGATGAGGATGCAGGGCCGGATATGTGTGCCCAATGCGGATGGGCCTCGGGAGTTGAATCTTGAAGAGGCCCATGGCTCGCGGTATTCCATCCATCCGGGTGCCGCGAAGATGTACCAGAAATTGAGACAATACTACTGGTGGAGGATGATGAAGAAGGATATAGTTGGGTTTGTGGCCAAGTGTCTCAACTGTCAGTAGGGCAAATATGAGCATCAGAGACCGGGTGGCTTGCTTAAGAGGTTAGAGATCCCAGAGTGGAAGTGGGAGTGGATAACCATGGATTTTGTAGTTGGACTTCCATGGACTTTGAGGAAGTTTGATACTATTTGGGTGATCGTGGATCGGCTGACCAAGTCAGCTCATTTTATCCCAGGTGATGACTACTTACTCTTCAGAGAGATTGGCTGAGATTTACATCAGAGAGATTGTCCACCTTCATGGTGTCCCAGTATCCCATCATTTCAGACAAAGGTACAAAATTCACATCACGGTTCTGGAGAGCCGTACATCAGGAGTTGGGTACTGGGGTTGAGCTGAGCACAACCTTTCACCCTCAGATGGACGGGCAGTCCAAGCGCACTATTCAGATTCTTGAGGATATGCTCTGTGCTTGTGTGATGGAGTTTGGAGGGTCATGGGACCAATTCTTTCCACTTGCGCAGTTTACTTACAACAACAATTACCAGTCCAGCATTCAGATGGCACCGTATGAGGCTATGTATGGTAGGCGGTGTCGGTCCCCAGTGGGTTGTTTTGAGCCACGCGAGGCCCGATTGTTGGGTACAGACTTGGTATAAGATGCTCTGGATAAGGTGAAAGTGATTCAGGATAAACTTCGCACAACCTATTCCAGACAGAAGAGTTATGCGGACATGAAGGTTCGTGATTTGGCATTCATAGTTGGAGAGCGGGTCTTGCTTCGAGTATCACCTATGAAGGGAAAGCTGAGCCCCAGATATATTGGCCCTTTTGAGATATTGCGGCGTCTTGGGGAGGTTGCTTATGAGCTTGACTTACCTCCCAGCCTAGCAGTAGTCCATCCGGTATTCCACGTTTCTATGCTCCAGAAGTATCACGGTGATCCGACTCATGTATTGGATTTCAGCTCAGTCCAGTTGGACAAAGATCTATCTTATATCCAGTGGCTATTTTGGACAGACATGTCAGACAGCTAAGGTCAAAGAACATTGCTTCAGTACAGGTCGAGTGAAGGGTTCAGCCGGTCGAGGAGGCGACTTGAGAGACTGAGCGGGATATGCGTATCCATTACCCTCATATGTTCACAGCTTCAGGTATGTCTTTATACTCGTTCGAGGGCGAACGATTATTTTAAGAGGGGGAGGATGTAACGACCCGAATGGTCACTTTGAGAGTTAGAACCCCAATACCCTATTAACTACTTTCCCCATATCGTATTCTGCTATTTTGGTTACTGGGGAGGGGGGGGGGGGTTCGTGTTGAGTTTTGAAACGAATTGAGACACTTAGTCTCTTATTTGGGATTTTAAGTTGGAAAAGTCGACCAAATGTCGACTTGTGGGTATCAACCTCGAATTTGAATTTTGATGATTCCGTTAGGTGATTTTGGACTTAGGAGCACGTCCGGAATGTGATTTGGAGGTCCGTAGTAGATTTAGGTTTGAATTGGCGAAAGGTGAATTTTTTGCGATTTTGGCCTGTAGTGGAATTTGTGATAATTTCGGAAGTTGGAGTAGGTTCTTAGTATGGAATATGACCTGTGTGCAAAATTTAGGGTCAATTGGACGTAGTTTGGTTGGTTTCGGCATTGGTTGTAGAATGTTGAAGTTTTAAGTTCTTAAGGTTTGGATTGGAGGGTGATTCGGGATTTTAGCGTTGTTTGAGGTGATTTGAGGGTTCGACTAAGTTCATATGGTGTTTTACGATTGGTTGGTATGTTTGGTTGGGGTCTCGGGGCCCTCGGGCGTGTTTCGGATGCTCAACGGGCCATTTTTGGGCTTAGGGAATTGACCGTTTTTGCTAGTGCTCTGCAGCTGGTTTCCTTCATCGCAATCGCATGAGAAGGATCGCGATCGTGTAGAGCATTTGGGAGACCAGCTGAGTTATCTCTTTGCGTTCTCCAAGGCTGGGACGCGATCGCATAGGTTTGTCAGGTTATGCATCACGAACGCGTGGGCTAGGCCGCGTTCGCGAAGTAGAATTGAGGCAGCAATGGAGTCGAGTGTTGCTCTTCGCGGTCGCGTGAGGTCAATTGCGATCGCGTAAGTCTGAGGATCTAATGCATCGCGTTTGCGTGGGGAGTTAGGCGTTCGCGTAGACTAAATTAGGTGGCAGCAAAGTTGTTCTTCGCGATCGCGAGGTTGTTTCCGCGATCGCGATTAAGGAAATAACTAGGCAGATTTAAAGTTCAAGATCGAGGGTTTTTGGTTCATAACTCAAAATTTGATTGTGAGCTCGGTAGAAGGAAAAATTTGGAGAGATTTTCGGAGGAAGTTTTTGGGTAATGAATCCTAACTCCTTTATGATTAATTCCCACTAATCTATGCTTAATTTTATAATGTAACAGATTCGGGATGAAAATTGGGGAAAATTGAGAAACGTTCTTAGGCCGAATTTTGGGATTTTTATCGAGATTTTGGTATCGGATTTGAGTAAATTTGGTATGGTTAGACTCGTGAATGAATGAGTGTGGCGTTTTTCCTATTTTCTTGCCTTTGCTTCGAATTCATTAGCTAAAGTAGTTACTTGTAGTTATATTTACGTTATGTAATTGATTTGCTTAGATTTGGGCCATTCAGAGTTGGATACTCGTGGCAAGAGCGTGATTTCAGATGATTTGAGCGTGGTTCGAGGTAAGTGGCTTGCCTAACTTTGTGGGGGGGAACTTCTCCTTAGGATTTTTGGTACTGTTTGATATATGAGCACCATGTACATGAGGTAACGAGTACGTACACGGGATATTGTTGTAAAACTTCATTTTTCACTAAATCATAAACTGTTTTTCCTTGTTTGGACTACACTAGTATGTGTAATTATCTTGTTTAGGTTAGAAAAGCATGCCTACGTGTTTTGACTGTCTACTTGAAATTCTGTGCAGCATGTTTAGTGAAACTCCTGTTTTTCCTTAGTGTACTTAGCCCAAACTATAAATTTTGATGCTATAACTATTGTGTCATTGGTTGAGATGCATATTTACGTTGGGACTACGGACGTATTCCGGGAGATCCCCATGTATTGCATATTTACTTTGGGACTACAAACATATTCCGGGAGATCCCCCAGCATTGCCTATTTATTTTGGGACCACAGACGTTTCCGGGAGATCCCCATGTACTGCATATTTACTTTGGGGCTACAAGACGGTATCCCGGGAGATCCCCTTGTTGTTATACCTTGTTCTGAGCTGAGAGCTTTCTTGACTTCTATTTACCATAGATTTCCGTAATTTATTTACTATAATATATATCTCTTACTGCTTAAATTCATTATATTTATACCGGTAGGGCCCTGACCTGACCTCGTCACTAATCAACCAAGGTTAGGCTTGGCACTTACTGGGTACCATTGTGGTGTACTCATGCCCTTTCCTGCACATGTTTTCCGTGTGCAGATTCAGGTACGAGCTATCAGCCTCGGGTCTAGTGTGCAGATCCACAGACCTCGGAGTCCCCTTCTACCTTTATCTATTTCCTCCTGTAATTCCTTAGACTCTTGTATAACAGACTGTAGATAGATTTCGTAGGACTTGTGACTCATGGTTCCGGGTTTTGGGAAGTGATGTGTATAATTGGTAAATTGGTTTTACTTGTATATGCCGAGCGGCGTTTTTGCCTTTATATAGTAATTTTAAAGCTAAGTTGGTTTTTATTGTTCTTTGCTTTCGGTTATTTCAATGCTAATAGGATTTCCTAGTCGTAGAGACTAGGTGCTGTCACGACGCCTTTCGGAGGGGTAAAATGGGTCGTGACACCAATCATGGCCCGATCGGCTGGGTCGTTTCGCCCGAGACATTACCCTTTTCTATCAATCATCTCACTTCGTAATTCTTTCACATCCTTTCAATTCATTGGTACTAGTGGCCACAATCATAATATCATTCTTTGCACTTGGCCGTATTTCATATTTCACATTTTCATTTCCTTATTTTCATGGATCATCATCGTGAATATCAACAAATAAAATTTCACGGAAATCACAACTTCAGGTTCATTAGCAGTAAAGACTTTAAACACAATAGAAGTACTTACAAAGCACACCATTAAGTAAAATAGCCACATTCGGGCATAATTTGGATACATAAACTTTTAGACAATTCTATTTTCGAGTCAGTTTGTAACAGTTGAATCAAGGCCTATTTCATAAGCTTTTCTCACATCATTTCATTTCCCTGGCACCATTGACCACAAGTATGACTTTCATTCTTATCACGTTGGCCGCACTTTATATCTCCATCCCACTTATTTTACTTCTACGCATCCTTATAGATTATCAGCAATACGACATTTCTATTCAAGGCTTTAAATACACATTCGAGAAACTAACTAAATTAAGGGTCTTAGGAACATGTGATATCTTGCACAATTCGACATGTTAGTTTTCATTAGAATCACATTTTCAAATTATAATATATTAACACACAACCCATGCTTAATCGCCTTCTCAAATAGGAACTCAACATATAAAAACGTTAGAAATACAAATTGAACGCATATATCATTTGACACAAGGATTATTCGAGATAATCAATTTATAATAAGCAACCCAGGACTTACAAGGCCATTGTGGGGGTCCAATTCTAAAAGAAGAGTTTAGCCAACATACCTTGTTTGAGCTTTCCTTAAGTTACTACAACGTCCCAACACTTCTAGCAATAACAATCTATAAGAAGATAGTGAAAGTTGGATAATAATTAGAAGGATTTACATGGTTTAACTCTCTTAGGAATTTTCTCAAACATCTAGCATGCAAAATAGACTATAAAGCTCTACAATGGTAATCCCTTTCTCCCCCAACCAACTTCGACAAGAACTACCCAAAATGGTTCATAATCCACATACTACAACCTATTGTCATATGTATGGACTATTTCCAATCCCACAATATGTATATAACTCGTAACCTCTTGCATGAAAGCTTAGGAGCAGGACTTACCTAGATAGATGATAATCTAGATATTGACTTTTCTTGATTCTTGAAGATTGATGCAAGAATATGTGATTAGAACATTAGGTTTCCTCCTTCACTCTCTAAAATGTTCTTTCCTCTCTCTAAAATACACAGATAAATGTCCCAAAATAATCCCCAAGGCTATTTATCAATATGGGGTCAGGTTGTAAAAATAGGAAAGATGAACCCTCCGAACTCAGTTTTGCGGTTGCAGAATGGACCGCAGATCATATATGCGGTCCGTAAAATGGACCGCGAAAATGATACCCAAAAGCTGGGCTGCACTGGACCGGTCTGCGACAGGAGTGCGGTCGGCAGACCACTTATGCGGCCAGAATGGGCCGCAAAATGACACAACAAAATTCTTCAGGCCAAATCTGCGACAGACAATGCGGACCGCGAAACAACTATGCGATCGCATAATGGACCGCAAAACGACCTTCAAAATTCGACAAACTCCCTTCTCAATTCTGCGATGATTATGCGGCCCACAAATGGTTCTGCGGTCGCGAAACAAACCGCAAAATTGCCTTATTTTGCCAAAAATTTCCATCAACTGCTCAGTGCATTCTTCAACCCAAAAAGTACGTACCGTGACGAACTTGTGAGCCACAAAGAATTCCTAATGTCCTCAAACACATATGTCTACCTTGGCACCACAAAACTTCAAATTCCTTCGTAGAATTATTTTATGGGGCCTTACAAAAAATTGACTAAATTTTGATTAATTTTGGAATCATGACTTATTTTAAATTAGCACTTGTAAGTCTTGCTAATCGCGAATTTCCTCTGAAAAAATTGCATGAATTATGTCTTTATGTATTTGATTTAATCCATATTTTCTCTATTGATTAGATCCTCTATAGAGTCCATAAACGTGAAGAAAATAGATCAGTGTTGAAAAAGGATTTTGAATGTAGAAGTTTTTTAAAAATAAATTTTCCAGTCAATGTGGAGAAACACTTACTAAAATTTTCGAGGCTCAAAATTTTGTTTCAAGTTCTCCTTGTCCACAAAATGTGAATAAACTTCTACGTAAGATTAAAGAAGAATCGTGGCATAAAGGATGTGGTGCATCGGATGTGATTGTTTTTTTCTTAATTAGAGGTCTCGAGTTCGACCCTTGGGTATGGAAATTTTTTTAGTATGGAGCGCTTCCCTTCGAATTGCGTTCTACGCGATGCGAATCCGAATATAGTCGGGTTTCAATGCAGGTACTGAATACCGAGTGGAAATAAAAAAAAAAGAATCGTGGTCTAACACATGAAAACACCTTAGCCTTATGGTCTCTTCTGTTGTATGGGTCTTTAAAAGTTGGAATATCATTTTTCCGGAAAGCTAGGATTAATAGCTACTCTAGTCCAACATTAATGCCCTAAGTCCACTTAGCAACTTTGGGGACCAAGGATTATTTTATGGGCACACACACACACACACACATATGGTATATTTGACCTGCTATTATGTTTTAGACCAACTATATAATATAGTTTTTTCTTATTTTTACATTTTGTTTTTATTGAGCCTAATAATAAGTTATTTGGACATAACTCTTTGACTAGGGCACAATATGTGCTAGAATAGTCTGTACACTACGTGTTCATTGGGCCATGTGCTACTCCCATGAATTGGGCCATGGGCTACTCTCATCCTTGAATAGTTTGACAATTGATGGAAGTAGACCTAGTATGGATAGGGATTGGCCCTTCTTATATATGAGGTCTGTATCAATATTTCGGCTGCTCAAGCCGGTACAGGTACAGAAGTGGCTATAACGGAGCAGCTTACTCCTGAGATGGATTTACCGATTAGGTTGGCCAAATCAATGAAAATGATCTGTGATTGACACAAAAGGACTTTTTGGGGTAGTTTTAGCGGAATGTCCCAAAATTATGGTATTTAAAGAATGACCCGCACAAGCTCTTCGGAGGTTTAAATTGTCCATCGAAGTCTATTGAATTTGTTATACTTTTGCTCTTAAGGATTTCTCTAGTAGTCTGATAGTGGTGATGTTATTATTACTCTACCTATTTCTTAAGTTGTTCATTGAAGTCTACCAGATTGTCATATTTCAGCTCTTCAAGAATTTCTCTACCTGGTCGGTAGAGTTGATGCTATATTCTGTTTACCTATTTGTTAAGCTGTTCATCAAAGTGTACTAAATATTCGAATTTGCAATTTCAATTTCAATTAAACCACACCAAGTCTCCTCCAAATGATCTCAAATTTGAAACAACGCTTTCAAATACCAACACAAACAAGCCCCAGTTACCAATTTAGTCGAATAACACCAAATCAAAAAAACTCATGTGTATTCTTCAACACTTTCTAAGGTCCAACAATGTAGTTTGAGATTTTTACAATACATCACCAAAATTTGTGTCTGAACTAAATGTTTAAGCACAAATTATCAACATTCAAATTATTTTAACAATAAATCGATCATCAACTTTTATTTTTCATCATCAAACAAGAATTTTAAATTTAAAAAATTAAAAATTATGGTGTTCAAGTGAAAAATGGGGACATTTTACTAACACCATAAAGAAAGGGACATTTCACCAAGATTATCACCTTTAAGGGTCACGCCGTGCTAATTTCTGAAAAAAAGATTGATACTTTTACCTAGCTATACTGAACTACAAACTTATTTACCCCTAGTAAAAAGGTTGTCACTAAATTACTTTCTCATATACAACTTAACAATTAAACAGTGATAATTGTATTTTCCTTAATAATAAAAAATTTAAATAGATAAATTTCAATTAATATTCCCATTAAATATTTGAAACCTTCCGCTTCTCGTCCTTCACGCCTCCTACCTCCAAAGCTGTAACGACCTCGCCAGTCATTTTGAGTACTTTTACCCTGTTTTCCCTATTTGATGCTTTACTTATATGTATGTGAGGTTTCATGACTTGTTGGGGTGGTTGGTTTGGTTTCCGGGAGGTTTAAGAGTGAATTGCGACACTTAGTCCCAAGGTTAGAAGATTAAGTTAAGAGAGTTGCTCGAAGTTTGACTTTTGTTGTAGACGACACTGGATGAAGTTTTGATGGTTCCAATAGCTTTGTATGGTGATTTGGGACTCTAGACTTATGTCCGAATTTGGATTTGTATGTCCGTAGGTTGGGTTGGTGCTTTTTGGCAAAATTTGGAAAGTTGAAGGTTTGGAAGGTTGACCAGGAGTTCACTTTGTTGATATCGGGTTCTGATTTTAGTTCCGAAAGTTGGAATGTGTCCATTGTGTTATTTGGGACTTAGCTGGCAAAATTTGAGGACATTCCGAGCTGTTTAGGTTTATTTGGCGTAAGTTTTGAAATTGGAAAGTTCATTAGTTTTATTAGACTTGAATGAGGGCGCGATTCGTTATTTTGATGTTGTTTTATATGATTTGAGGCATCGAGTAGGTTCGTGTTATGTTTCGAGGATTGTTTGGTATGGCTGGACGGGGTTCCGGGGGCCTCAAGTGTGTTTCAGATTGGTTTTGACTTAGTTGGATATTGTGTTACAAGGCTGAAGTGCTGCTAAACCCAGTGTATTCGCACCTGCGGAGGGCTTGGAAATAGATGCAAAGCCGCAGGTGCGCCGTTTGATCGCAGGAGCGAAGGGTAAGACTAGAAGGGGAAGTTCGCAGATGCGGACGGATGTGCGAAAAAGTGCTTGCGCAGGTGCGGAAGGAGCCCGTTGAAGGTGACTCGCTAATACGAAGGAGGATCCGCAGAAGCAGAAGGTCGGTCATTTGACTAGTATCATAGATGTGAAAGTTGGATCATAAAAGCGGTCCCCCAGGTGCAGAGGAAGGACCGCATGGGCAAATTGTCGGGGAATTTATGAATTTTTGCACTTGTGATGGTTTTTTCGCAGGTGCGGCGTCACAGGTGAGACTGAGTGAGCCATAGAAGCGCTTTTGCTGGCAGACTCTATAATAACGAGGGCTTGAGTATTTTTCTCATTTTTGGATTATGGAGTGCTTTTCATCTTAATTGAAGAGATACATGTAGTCTATTTACTTTTGATGATAGATATTGATTACCCATTGATTATTGCACCTACTTTTCATGAATTAAAGGTGGGATTTGGGTGGGTTTTTGGACTATGTTATAGGAGAGTGAGATTAGATGATTTGAGGGTTGATTTATGGTTGGAATTGGATGATTTTTTATATAGTTGGATTCGTATCGGGATGAGTGTTTGGAAATTATGAGTGTGGTCGAGTTCCAAGCTACATGCCCAGGGTTGACTTTTGATTTTTGTCAAAGATCTTAGTTTTATCATTTGAATTGGCCCCTATGGCTTTTATTTATTATATTAAGTTATTTTGATTAGATTCAGATCATCCGAAGGATAATTGCAAGGGAAGGGCTTGTTAGGGGAGTGATTTGGTTTGCTTGAGGTAAGTGTCTTACCTGAACTTAACTGAGGTACTACTAAGTTATTTATGATATCTACATGCTATGGGTGCACATATGTGTAGGGTTTGAGCCCATGTGCGAGCACAAGGGTATTATCTATACTGGGGTTAGTGCTTAGGATACAACATGCCTTGAATTGATTATTAAGCTTTATAATGTGATGTTTCTCATATTTGCAACCCTTTTGTGAACTATTTTATCCACGTTTGAGGTTACTTAGAGACTAATCCCTTGAATGAACTTGATATTGCTATTTCCGTGATGAAATTGCCAAGTTAATCTATGATGGCACACTTTGCACATGCATACACCTTAGCATGTCATTTATACTAGTCCACGAGTATGGAATTTGATTTTCATTGATCATACACATGTATGTATACTTTCTTCTTTGTGATATGATTTGGACTTGATGCGTGTGACTACGCTAGGCGGATTGTGTTGTTATGCTTGTGACCACACCGGGCAGATTGTGTTGTTATGTTTTTTACCACACCGGGCAGATTGTGTTGTTATGTTTGTGACCACATCGGGCGAATTGTATTGTTATGCCTGTGACCACACCAGATGTATTGTATTGTTATTCTTGTGACTATGCAGGGCATATTGTGTTATTATACTTGTGACCAGGCTGGGCTGATTGTGTTGTTATTCCTGTGACCATGCTGGGCTGATTGTGTTGTTATTCCTGTGACCATGCTGGGAGGATTATGATATATAGCATATGACCACGTCGGGCGGAGTATGATTATTGCACGTGACTACACTGTGAAACATGTGGATATAATCCATCTCCTATGGTCACCCTCTCATGTTCCTTCTTGATGGTGTACACGTAGATTTGAGGAAAACTGATAAGTGGTTTGGTATGGATATGGAAATATTAAGGAAAATCTGGCCAGTGTTTGCTTTGGATTTTGCATTTCATCTTTACGTACAACTTCCTTGGATATTTACCTGATTTACATGCATATCATATTAATATGCTAGATCATTGACTGAGCATAGTAATTGAGTAATTGTGCACACACAGATGGTTCTTTCAGTGCTTTATGACTTGATCACATTATTGTTCTGTACTTGTTGAATTTATAAAACTATACAGGTTATAGCAAGTATGATTTATAATTCTTGCTTCTTTTAACTCGTCGAGGTTAGTTATGATACTTGCTGAGTACATGTTGTTAGTTGTACTCATACTATGCTTTGCACTTAATTGTGAAAATCCATGTGTCGGACCCAGTCATCCATAGCCAAGGCTGATAGTTGAGCTGATCACTGAGAGACGAGGTAGAGTTGCATTCTCGATCGCAATCTTAGCGTCTCTTTTCTTATGTATTGGTGTATTTATTTCAAACAGTATTACATTTGGCCTTTCTGACTTGTATTTCTGTTTTAGAGCTCATGACTCTTTATTTACCAGTCTCTAAGGGATTCATGTATTGGCAATATTTTATTGTGTTAAGGCTTTAGACTTGTAATATTCAGTTATTTCATTATTTATGTTTTGTTTTGTTATGTTTATCTTACCTAGCAAGTGCTTTAGATGCCATCATGACTAGTTGGATTTTGGGTCGTGACAAGTTGGTATCACAGCCCTAGGTTCATAGGAATTGTGGGTCATGAGCAAGTTTAGTAGAGTCTTGCGGATCAGTACAGAGACATATGTACTTATCTTCGAGAGGCTACTGAACGGTTAGGAAAAACATCACTTTCTTGCATTCTTGTCAAGCAGATTTGTTATTTACGAAGTTTGAACCTTTTCTTTTCTATTTTATCATATATGGTGAGGAAATATGTAGCCAAATTAGGTAGACAGGCACCAATACCACCAGGATGGGTCGTGAAAGGCCGGGGCCGAGGTAGAGGCCGAGGTGGGGCTCGCACTACAACTAGGGCAACAGTGGAGGAGCAAGTTTCTGATACTGTTGAGTCGATGGGGCCAACTTAGAAACCGGAAGCACCTATTATAGTATCTGGTCTTCAGGAGTCTTTGGATCATATCTTGAGTGTAGGTACGAGCCTGGATTAGGCGGTTACGATACTAGTTTCACCAGCTACCTCACAGGGTAGAGAAGGAGGCAAGACTTCCGCCACCTGTACTTCAGAGGAGCTAGCTCAACATCATCAAACACCAGGGGTGTTACTAGTGCAGCTAGGTATTGCTGCTCGGGTAGAGGTTGGCTCACCTATAACTGATGCGGAGTAGAAGAGGTTGGAGCATTTTAAGAAGCTTGATTTGCACCAGTTCAGTGGAGGAGAGTTAGAGGATGCTCAGGGTTTTCTGGACTGGTGTCATTAGATTCTCCCCACAGCGGGTCTTGTGGATATCTGTGGAGTTGGTTTCACTACTTTCGAGCTGACAAGGGCAACCTACAAATGGTGGGGAGATCATGATCCGGTCAGTCCAGCTGGTGCAGCACCACCCAGTACCTGATGAGATTTGCAGACTTAGCACGTCATGCTATATGGTTAGTTCCCACTGAGATGTAGAAGATCATGAGGTTCATTAATGGCCTAAATTATGCTTTGCATTACAGTTTGGCTCGTGAAGCTGAGACGGATACTATGTTTGATCAGGTGGTTGAGATTGCTAGATTTCTTGAGCAAGTTCACAAGCTTGAGCGTGAGGAACGTGAGGCCAACAGGTCTCGTGGTTCAGGTGGTTTAAGTAGTGCCTCATCTAGAGGCCAGTCACATCACAACAGGGGTCATAATTTTAGGTCCTCCAGGTAGCTCGTCAGATTCTGTGTGGTTCCTCAGTTAGCCACAGTTCCTACAACGCTCACCCAGTACAATCATCTTTCAATGCATTGCTGGCATAAAGTTCGTACTACGCTCCACCTTGTCAGGGTTCTATGGGCAGTTACTCAGGCTATCAAGGCCCTCCGAGGCGGGGTTGTTACAGGTGTTTGGAATTCAATCATCTCAAGAAGGATTGCCCCAGAATTCTTGGCAGGGGTCCACAATAGAGCTCAACAACCTATGATTTTAGCACCAACAATTGTACTACCTGCACAACCAGTTAATGGGTGGGACTTAGGCAGTTCGAGGTTTCCCTAGAGGGGGAGGTCAATCATGTGGTGGTCAGGCTCGTTTCTATGCATTTCCAGCCAGGCCAGAGGTGGTTGCTTCTGACGCTGTGATAACATGTATTATTTCAATGTGCCACACGGATCTTTCAGGTTATTTGACCCTAGCTCCACTTATTCACACGTGTCATCATTCTTTTCTCATTATTTGAATATTCCTCATGATTATTTAGTTATGCTTGTTTATGTATCTACACAATAGGTGATTTTATTATGGTGGACCATGTATATCAGTTATGTATGGTGACCATTAGGGGTTATGAGATGAGAGTAGATTTTCTATTACTTAGCATGGTTGATGTTGATGCAAGTTTGGGCATGGATTGGTTGTCGCCATATCATGCTATCCTTTATTGTCACAGTAAGACCGTGATGTTGGATGCCAAGGGTGGCGACGTTGGAGTGGAGAAGCTCCATGGATCATGTTCCTAGTAGAGTGATTTCACATTTGAAGGCTCAACGGATGGTTGAGAAGGGATGTTTGGTGTACTTGGCCTTCGTGAGGGATGTTAGTGCTGATACTTCTACCGCTGAGTCAGTTTTGGTAGTATATGTGTTTCTAACGGACCTACCGACCCTGCCACCCGACAAGGATATTAATTTTGGTATTGATCTGGTGTCAGGTACTCAGCTCATCTCTATTTTATAGTATCACATGGCACCTATAGAGTTGAAGGAGTTGAAAGAAAGTTGCAGAAGCTACTTGATAAGGGCTTCATCAAGCCTAGTTTGTCTCCTTGATGTGCACCAGTTCTATTTGTGAAGAAGAAGGATGGTACTATGAGGATTTGTATTGACTATAGACAACTGAACATGGTTATTATTATGAACAAGTACCCTCTACCATGCATTGATGACTTATTTGGTTATCTTCATAGAGCTACGATGTTCTCGAAGATTGATTTGAGATCGGGGTACCATAACTTGAAGATTTGGGATTCATACATCCTGAAGACGCTTTCAGGATCGGCTATGGTCACAATGAGTTTCTAGTGATGTATTTTGGGTTGACCAATGCCTCAACAACCTTTATGAACTTGATGAACAATGTATTTCAGTCGTATCTTGATTTCTTCATAGTTTTCATTGATGATATATTGGTGTATTCACGCAGTTAGGAGGATCATGATCAGAACTTGAGGATCGTGATCCAGACGCTGAGGGAGAAGAAATTGTATGCTAAAATTCTCCAAGTGTGAGTTTTCACTTGATTCCGTGGTATTTTTGGAACACGTGTTGTCCAGTGAGGGGATTAAGGTAGATCGGAAAAAGATTGAGGTAGTTCAGATGGACCTGACCATCTTCTACTACTGATACAAAATTTCCTTGGGTTAGCTGGGTATTAATGCCATCTTATGAAGGATTTCTCGTCTATTGCTGCACTTTTGACTAGATTTATCCAGAAGGGTGCCCCATTCAGGTTGTCCAACGAGTATGAGAAGATCTTTCAAAAGCTCAAGATGCCTAGAGTACAACTCTAGTATTGGTTTTACCTTTGGGATCAGGTTCTTACACAGTCTATTATGATGCTTTACGGATTGACATTGGATGCGTGTTGATGAAGGAGGGTAGAGTTATTGGTTATGCTTCGTGTCAGTTGAATCCCCATAAAAAGAACTAATATGTGTATGATTTGGAGTTGGCAGCCATTGTTCATGCATTAAAGATTTACAGGTATTATCTCTATAGCATATCTTGTGAGGTGTTCACAGATCACAAGAGTCTTTAGCACTTATTCAAGCAAAAGGATCTGAACTTGAGGCATCAGAGGTGGTTGGAGCTACTTAAGGACTATGATATTACCATTATTTATCATTCGAGGAAGGACAATGTGGTAGCCGATGCTTTGAGTAGGAAGGCTAAGAGCATGGGGAATCTTGTTTACATTCTAGTTGGGGAGAGGCCGTTAGCATTGGATTTACTGGCTTTGGCAAATTGGTTCGTGAGGTTAGATATTTTGGAGCCTAGCCGGGTTCCTGCTTGTGTGGTTTCACTGTCTTTGTTGTTTTAGCGCATCAAGACGCGTCAATATGATCATCCCTACTTGTTTGTCCTAAAGGGCACACTGCAACATGGTGATGCTAAGGAGGTTCTATTGGAGATGATGGGGTATTAAGGATGTAGGGTCGAATCTGTGTTCCAAATGTGTATGAGTTACGAGAGTTGATACTTGAGGAGGCCCACAGTTTACGATATTCCATTCATCTGGGGCCGCAAATATGTATCAGGATTTGAGGCAGCGGTATTGGTAGCGGAGGATGAAGAAAGATATTGTTGAGTATGTGGCTCGATGTTGGTATTTTCAGTAGGTGAAGTACGTGCATCAGCGAACCGGTGGTTTGCTTTACAGGCTTGATATTCCGCAGTGGGAGTGGGAGCATATCACCATGGATTTGTAGTTAAACTTCCATGGACCTTGAGGAAATTTGATGCAGTATGGGTTATTGTGGACATACTGACCAATTCTACACATTTCATTCCAGCTGTGACTACCTACTCTTCAGAGTAGCTGGCTCGGATGTACATTCATGAGATTGTTCACCTTCATGGTGTGCCTGTGTTTATTATCCTGGTTCGAGGCACTTAGTTCACATTGCAGTTTTGGAGAGCGCTACAATGAGAGTTGTGCACACAAGTAGAGCTGAGTACAACATTGAAATTTGAGCGCACTATTCAGATCTTGGAGGACATGTTGCGTGCCTGTGTTATCAATTTAGGGGGTTCATAGGATCAGTTTATTCCATTAGCATAGTTCTCCTACGACAAAAACTATTAATTGAGTATTCAGATGGCTCCTTATGAGCCCTATATGGGAGGTGATGTCGTTCTCCGGTTGGCCGGTTTGAGCCTGGGAGGCTAGGTTGTTGGGGAATAATTTGGTCCGTGATGGTGTGGGAAGGTAAAGTTAATTCAGGAGTGGCTTCATACGGCACAACCCAGATAGAAGAGTTATGCTGACAGGAAGGCTCGTGATGTTGCATATATGGTTGGTGAGAAGGTTCTACTTAGACTTTTACCCATGAAGGGTTTGATAAGATTCTGACGAAAGGGAAAGTTTAGCCCTAGGTATATTGGCCCTTTTGAGGTGCTTGCGGGAGTTGGAGAGGCATCTTTCATACTTGCCTTGCCACCTAGTATATCGGGAGTTCACCCAATGTTTCATGATTTCATGAGCTGAAAGTATTATGGTGATCGGTTATATGTTTTTGACTTCAACAAGATGCAGTTAGATGGGGATTTGACTTATGATGTGGATCTGTTGGCCATTTTGGACCGGCGGGTTTGAATGTTGAGGTCCAAGAATATAGCATCGGTGAAGGTTCACTGGAGAGGTCAACCAATCGAGGAGGCCACTTGGAAAACCGAGCAAGAGATGTGAAGCATATATCCTCACCTTTTTGAGGCTCCAGGTATGGTTCTAGATCCGTTCGAGGACGAACGTTTGGTGTATTTGAAGTTTCATGACTTTCGTAGGAAGTTAGTTCGGTTTCAGAGAAGTTTCAGAGTGAATTGAGACACTTAGTCCTAGGTTGGAAACTTAAGTTGAAAGAGTTGACCGGAGTTTGAATTTTGTTGTAGATGACTCCGAAATAGAGTTTTGATGGTTTCAATAGTTTTGTATGGTGATTTGGGACTTAGGCGTATATATGGATTTGGATTTGGGGGTCCGCAGGTTGAGTTGGTGCTTTTTGGCGAATGTTGGAATGTAGAAGGTTTGAAAGGTTGAGAGATTTGACCGGGCATTGATTTTGTTGATATCGAGATCGGATTTTAGTTTCGAGAGTTGGAATAGGTATGTTGTGTCATTTGGGACTTGCATGCAAAATTTGAGGTAATCCCGAGTTGTTTATGCTTGATCGATGTAAGTTTTGAAATTGGAAACTTCCTTAGTTTCTTAGTCTTGAATTGGGGTGCGATTTGTGGTTTTGATATCGTTTTATGTGATTTAAGGCTTCGAATAGGTTCGTGTTATGTTTCGGGAATGGTTTGTATGGTTGGGCAAGGTCTCTGGGGCCTCAGGTGTATTTCAGATTGGTTTCAGCTTGTTTGGAGATTATGTTGCATGGCTGAAGTGGTGCGGAACCCAGTGTATTTGCACCTATGGAGGGTCTGGCCATAGATGCAGAGCCACAAGTGTGGCCATTTGATCGCACAAGCAAAGGGTAGGGCTGGTAGAGGAAGTCCGCAGATGCAGACAAATGTGCAGAGAAGCATTTTCCAGGTGCGGAAGGAGCCCGCAAAAGCGGACTCACAGATGCTAAGCAGAATTCCCAGAAGTGTAAGGTAGGGTATTGGGATCTGATCGCAGATGCCGAAGTTGGATCTCAGAAGTGATCCCGCAGATGCGAACGAAGGACCGAAAGTGCGCATGGTGGGGGAATTTATGAATTTCCACACATGTGATGGATTTTTCTGCAGTTGCGGCATCACAGGTACGACTGAGTGAGTTGCAAGTGCGATTTTGCTGGCAAACTCAATAATATCGAGGAGTTGAGTGCTTTCTCATTTTAGGATTTGTGGAACTTGGTCTAAGGTAATTTTTGGAGTGCTTTCCATCCTAATTGAAGAGGTAAGTGAAGTTTAATTTTGATGATAGATATTGATTACCAATTGATTACTACACCTAATTTTCATGAATTAAAGGTGGGAGTTGGCCCTTTTTTGGCTATCTTATAGGAGAGTGAGATTTGATGATTTGAGGGTCGATTTATGGTTGGAAATGAATGATTTTTATATAGTTGTATTCGTATCGGAATTGGTGTTTGGAACTTGTGAGTTTGGTTGGGTTTCAAGGTGCAGCCGGGGGTTGACTTTTGATTTTGGTCAAAGTTATTAACTTTATCATTTGGATTCGGTCCTTATGGCTTTTATTTATTATATTAAATTATTTTGACGAGATTCGGATCGTCCGGAGGTTGATCCGCGAGGAAAGGACTTGTTAGAGGAGTGATTTGGCTTGCTTGAGGTAAGTATCTTACTTAAAATCGGTTGGGGCACTAGTTACCTGAGTTATTTGTGATAGCTACGTTCTATAGGTGCACATATGTGTGGGGTTTGAGCCCATGTGCGAGCAACGAAGTAATTATCTATCATTGGGGTAGTGCTTAGGCTACGACATGCCTTGAATTGATCGTTATGCTTTATGCTGTGTTGTGTATCATATTTGCAATCCTATTGTGAACTATTTGATCTATCTTTAAGGTTACATAGAGACTAATAATGAACTTGATATTGCTATTTCCACAATGAAGTTGCCGATTTGAACTATGATAGCACACTTTGCACATGCATACACCTTACCATGTTATTTATACCAGTGCAGCGCAATCTAATTTTCATTGATCATACACATATATTCTTGTATACTTGCTTCTCTGTGATATGATTTGGACTGGATACCTATGACCACGGCAGGCGGATTGTGTTGTTATGCTTTTGAACATGCCAGGTGTATTGTATTTCTTTGCCTGTGACCACGTTGAGCAGATTGTATTGTTATACCTATGACCATACCGAGCGGATTGTGTTGTTATGCCTATGACCACGCCGTGCGGATTCGTGATATTGAGCCTGTGATTACACCGAGCGGATTATGATATATAGCCTGTGAGCGTGCCGGGTGGACTATGATTATTGCGCGTGATTGTGCTGTGCAACGTATGGATATGGATCGATCCCCCTAGGGTCACCCTTTCATGTGTCTTTTGATGGTGTACACGCGGATTTAAGAAAAACTAATTAGTGGTTTGGTACGGATATGGAAATATTAAGAAAAATCTGGCCAGTATTTGCTTGGATTTTGTATTTCATTTTTACTTGCAATTTTCTTGGATATTTACCTGATTTACTTGCATATCATTTTTAAAAGCTGGATCTTGGACAGAGTAGAGAACTTGAGTAATTGAGCATACACAGATAGTTCTTTCAGTGCTTTATGACTTGATCACATTATTATTCTGTAATTGTTGAATTTATAAATCTATAAAGTTTATAGAAAGTATAATTTTTAATTCTTGCTTCTTTAACCTTGCCGAGTTTAGTTATGATACTTACTGAGTACATGAGGTCGATTGTGCTCATACTATTCTTTGTACTTAATTGTGCAGATCGAGGTATCAGACCCAGTCATTAGTAGCCAAGGCTGATTGTTGAGTTGATCACAGAGAGACGAGGTAGAGCTACATTCTTGAAAGCAACCTTAGTGTCTTTCTTCTTATGTACTGTTGTATTTATTTTAGACAGTATTGTATTTGACCTTTCAGATTTGTATTTCCATTTTAAAGCTCATGAGTCTATATTTACCAATCTTTGGGGGATTTATCATGTATTGACGATATTTTGTTCTGTTAAGGCTTTCGACTTTCAATATTTAGTCATTTCAGTATTTATGTTTTGTTTTTGTTATGTTTTGCTTGCCTAACAAGTGCATTAGGCGCCGTCGTGAAAAAACAGTAGAACAAAAGCTGAGCACTCCTTGTGTCCTCTTTGCCAAATTGAATATAACAAGGTCCATGAAAACTCCGGCAGTTCCTCTCACCATTTTTGGCAGCAGTACCGATGCTTCGACGCCAAGTACATGGATATGAATTCATTAACTTCTTTGCATCTTTTATTGTTATAACAAGTCTTAAGGATCACAAAATATAAAAGTTTTGAAGCCACTTCGTATTCATTTTTGGCTAAAACGAGACTTAAAGTCCTAATTCACCAATCGATATGCTATAGTTGTTGTGTCTAAATCTGACGGTAATAAGTCAAGATATAAAATTTCCTAGTTGAACAATTATATACAAATAAAAAGTAGAAAAACAAAATTCTTACCTGGTTTTAACGGAACAATTGCTAAAAAGATCAGATTGTCTAGAATCTTTATCAACCCAAATGATATTGATTTTTTTTTTTTGTTTTCTTAAAATCAAAGGCCGTTAGGTTTTGTACCTCCTAGTGGCGATTTTATTAATAAAATAAATAGCACCAACAAAGAACCAAATAGTCTTAAAGTGCAAAAGACAGATACACCCGAAGCATCTGAGTCAACTAAAAATATTTCGGCGATGATTCTGCCGTCGTCCCTTCCAAAAGATTCCGTCTTGACGCTCCATGGTTTTTAGGTTTATGTTATGTCTTCCCTACTGATTTTGCCCTTTGTGCTTTGGGACATTTGACAATCTGGGTTGATTTTGCTTTGGTCTACTCTGTAATCGAGATTTGTTTGTCGATGCGCCTGAATAAGTTCTGATTGTGCGATATCTGGCTTTTTTGGTAGCTCTTTGTTGTGTGTTATGAATTAGTCTTGTTTCCCATTTGCTTCTTGATTCCTTAGATATCTGCCTCTCTGATCTGTTCTTGCTTGTGAATTGGGATTCTGAGTTGTAGATATCATTGAATGTCTGTGCTTTGTGGTATTGTTGATTGCATGTCGTTGTGATGTTTTCGATTTGCTCGATTCTCCATCGTTAACAAATTGTATAGTCTGTTAATACTTTGTTAAATATCCTGAGATTTCTCTAATGAATAACGCATGACTGTAGTAACCTGCACATGAAACATCTATGTTAGTGAAATACTAGATCTCCATTTTCTTTTTCCTAAGAATTTGAGAATTTTGATCACTCAGATTCGTGTTTCTCATTATTCCCGTCTCTCTCTCTCTTATATCCCCACCACTCAGTTATCTTCTGCAATTCCTCACCCTTAGATAAGGTATATTACTCTTATCACTGTTTATAAGCTTCCTTCCCCATGTTTCTATTTATTGGAAATTATTAGCAGCGTAATCTCCTTTTTCCAGAGCTAAATTTGTAACCCTTCCCTAAATATGTGTTTAACTATCACATTTCTTTCACCTATGATCCTCCAAATTTCCGTCATTGTACTGATGATTTGCCAAGGACGCTGCCACCTCCTTTCCATTACATTTTCCATTACTATAGAATCAATTTCTACTATCATTTGAGGAATATACATCCTTTTCATGAACTTTAATGCCTGCATAATAACCTCTGCTTTAACCTAAGTATTTGTGTAATACTCATCCCTTGTCTCATGAGATAGAGCATATACCATATCTCCATTTTTATTTCTGATGCAAAAACTCCAAGAATTTCTATTTGTATTTCCTTTGAATGTGCCATCACTATTGCATTTTACCCATCCTGTTGTCACGATCCAAAAACTAGCCTGCCGTGATGGCACCTATCGTAGTACTAGGCAAGTCGACATTTATGAAATTACTCCAACACTTCACCAAAAACAGATTTGAAACAATTTAAACGATAAAAATTCTCATAAACTGATAGAAAATCCAAAATACAACGCAGAAATTCCTAATATCGGGGTGTCACTAGGTACATGAGCATCTAAATATCACAAGTCTAGAAAATACTGTCTAACATAGTCCGAAACTAGTATAATAAGCGAAAAAGATAGGGAAGGAGAAACAAGGTCTGCGAAATGCCGATAGGTACCTCGGAATCTCCAGAAGATCAACTGCGAAATGAATCAACACCCTTCGTCTCTGAAAACACCCGGATCTGCACAGGAAGTGCAGGGTGTAGCGTGAGTACAACCAACTCAGTAAGTAATAATACTAAATAAGAAATTGAAATTAGTGACGAGCTTCACAGTTAGGGTTCAATTTCAGTAATTTCACAAAAGAAGGTAGGCATGCTTTCAAGTTCGACAATTAAGGCCAAAACCATAAATTCATGTCAAGTTCAATTGAGACAGAAGATAATATCTCTCAGATTTTGCAAAATAGTAATATATGACAGCTGAAATGCAACAATAATGAAATCAATGCATCCTTTCAGAGCAACAGTCACTCAGTCCTCCCATTAACTCCAACCTCATAATCACTTTTTCCTCACAATCACTCATTCCTCTCAATCACTCAGCACTCGACACTCAGTAGGTACCTGTGCTCACTGGGAGTGTGTATAGACTCCATCGGGGCTCATTCAGCCCAAGCGATATATCAATCCAATCATGGCATAAATCAATGAAAGATGCTATGGCGTGCAACCCGATCACATGAGAATAACACCCTTCTGGGTCAATTTGGTGAATGGCGATGCAATAGATGAGAAACTCTCCACAAAGCGATGTTAATAACCGGCTAAGTAGAGAAAGCCCCGATTCTTTGTAGCTGAGGACGGTCTGGGCCAACTTTGAACCGCCTCTATCTTTTTCGAGTCCACCTGAATCCCCTCGCTGACACACGTGCACCAAGAATGCCACTAAACTAAGCCAAAACTCACACTTGGAAAACTTGGCATAAATCTTCTCCTCCCTCAATCGCTGCAACACAATCCTAAAATGTTGAGCATGCTTCTCCTGGCTATGAGAGTATACCGGGATATCATCAATGAACACTATGACAAACGAGTCAAGATAAGGCTGAAATACACTGTTCATCAGATGCATGAATGCTTCTGGGGCATTGGTCAGCCCAAAAGACATCACGAAGAACTTATAATGACCATAACGAGTCCTGAATGCTGTCTTTAGAATATCTGAGTCCCGAATATTCAAGTGGTGATACCCAGACCTCAAGTCAATCTTAGAGAACACCCTCACTCCCTGAAGCTGGTAAAACAAATCATCAATGCGCAGCAAAGGATACTTGTTCTTGATTGTGACTTTGTTTATATGCCAATAATCAATGCACCTCCTCATAGTACTATCGTTCTTCTTCAGAAACCGAACTGGTGCACCCCAAGGCAACACACTAGGCCTAATAACCCTTTATTAAGGAGTTCTTGAAGCTGCTCTTTCAGTTCCTTCAAATCAGTTGGTGCCATACAATACAGAGGAATAGAAATGGGCTGAGTGCTCGGCACCAAGTCAATAACAAAGTCAATATCCATGTCGGGCGGCATGCCCGACAATTCTGTAGGAAGTACATCCAGAAAATCTCGCACCACCAGAACATAATCAATAGTAGGGGTATTAACACCAACATCCCTCACAAAGGCCAAATAAGATAAGCAACCCTTCCCAACCATCCGCTGGGCCTTCAAATATGAAATCACTCTGCTAGGAACTTAGTCTAGAGAACTTCTCCACTCAATCCTTGTAGCCCCGGCATCGCCAACGTCACGATCTTAGCGTGACAATCCAGAACAACATGACATGTAGACAAACAATCTATACCCAAGATCACGTCGAAGTCCACAATACTAAGCAATAAGAGATCAACTCTAGTCTCCAATGTCCCAATAGTCACTACACACGACCGATATACACAGTCCACACCAATAGTATCGCCCGCTAGTGTAGATACATGAACAGATGAAAGTAAGGACTCACGGGGCATATCCATATAATGAGCAAAATAGGATGAGACATACGAATAAGTGGAACCAGGGTCAAATAATACAGAGGCATCCCTGTGGCATACTAAGATAATACATGTGATCACTGTGTCTGAAGAAACAACATCTGGTCTGGCAGAAATAGCATAGAATCGGGCCTCGACTCCACCTGATTGGCCTCCCCCTCTTGGGTGACCCCTAGCTGATTAAGACCCACTCTGGCTGGGCGGGTAGTGAAGTAACTGGTGCTGAAGTCGCAGCCTGTCTCCTCTGGTGCAATGGACCTCCCGAGCAACGAGGACACTACCTCCACATGTGCCCAAATTCCCCGCACTCAAAGAAACTCCCCGATGCTGGTGGTGGGGACTGAAGGGAGCCTCGAGCACCATGATAACTCCTAGAAGGACCAGACATAGGCGAACCCTGAACCGATGGAGCACGGGACAAACCCTGGGCTGGAAGGGCACTGAGAGATGACTGACCCTGATGAGAACTGTACGAACCATGTCCAGATGATGCACCATGGTAAACTGGACAAGCCGTCTAAGCATGCCTATAAGGTGAACCTTGCATTGATGGAACTGACCCCTCGAATGAACAACGCTAAAATGTCACGACCCAAATTCCCACCGTCAGGACCGTGATGGCGCCTAGCGATTCACTTGCTAGGCAAGCCAACATTAGAAATTCATAACTCAATAATCTTAAAAAATTAAAGCTAATTACTACAGTATAACACATGATGAATTAATAAGGAAACGGAAATCCATAACAACACCGTATATATTATATATCACTACCCATGATCTGGAGTGGCAACTCATGGACTACTATGATTTATCTACAAATATTTGGCTGAAGGAAAAATACAACAGTTTATGAGTCGAAGAAACAGTAAAATAAGCAGGTAGGAGGGGACTCCAGGGATTGCGGACGCTGGCAGTTCTACCTTGGGTCTCATGTGTAGAATTCAGCTGCAAATATCAGAATCAGCTCAGACCGATACCCGAATCTGCATAGAAAGTGCAGAGTGCAGTATCAGTACAACCGACTCCATGTACTGGTAAGTGTCGAGCCTAGCATCGCGAAGTAGTGACGAGGCTAGGACAAGACACCCAAAAAAAACCTGTGCAGTATAATCATACCTGTAGCAATAACAACAATAACATAAATAAGACAGGAACTATTGGGAGGGGACATGCTGAGGGGTTCGCAATATAAGAAATCAGAAACAATGATATAACCGGATAATTCAAAATGCTTTAAATAGATAAGACAAGTAAGAATGGTAAAACAAACTGCACGGCATCACCCTTCGTGCTTTTACTCTCGACCTCACCATATGCAACAATAGAACAGTAAAAGAAACTGCACGGTATCACCCTTCGTGCTTTTACTCTCGACCTCACCATATGCAACAATAGAACAGTAAAAGAAACTGCACGGTATCACCCTTCGTGCTTTTACTCTCAACCTCACCATATGAAATAATAAATATGGCACGACATCACCCTTCGTGCTTTACACTCTTCCTCACCAAACAAAGATCAATAATAACAAATAGACATAAATATCAAAGAAAAACTAGAATTTCATCAATATTTAATACCATAACTCAACCTCAAGCTTGAGCCAATATTCAACAATTACCAAATCTCAGTAAAAACTGGAAAGAAGTTGCCCAACATCACAAATGACTACGCTAAGCATGAACAACATGATTAATGTCTACAACGATTGCTAGAATGGGGTTTACTCGCATGCTATGACTTGACAACAACACATAGGTTCTTGTTACCTCACCTATACATTGTAATCAACAACCAAACACGTAGCAAATTAGCAAGTAACATCTTATCCCTCAAGCCAAAGTTAGACACGACACTTACCTCGATCCGTAGGCCACTCACTGCTCAAGTACTGCTTTTCCTCTAGAATTCATCTCCAACCCACTCGTATCTAGTCATAATTAGCTTAATAACATCAATTTTTTCTAAAGAAATCAATCTCAATACACAATTATAGTTTCCCCAAATTTCCCTCCAAAAAGTTAAAAATTGACCCCAGGCCCGCTTAGTCAAAACTCGAGGTTCGGACCAAAATCCGTTTACCCATTCACCCCGGAGCAAAAATATGTAGTTAGTTTCGAAATCTGACCTCAAATCGAGGTCTAAATACCCAAATTTGCAAAATTTTCAATTCTTCGAAAATTCCTAATTTCTACCCTTAAAGAACAAGATTACTAGGAATTCAATGAATGATAATGGAAATTGAAGAGAACGAGTTAAGAAGTGCAAACCTATGATTTGGTGTTGAAATCCCTCTTCAAAAATTTCCTTAGGTCGAGTTCTAGAGATGAAAAATGAAAATTTGGAAGAAGTCCCGTTTTGTTCTGTTTTAAAAATCACTGGACAGTTCTTCATCGCGTTCGCGAGAGACCTATCACGATCGCGATGCACAACGACCAGAAAAGTCTTCGCGTTTGCGTAGGTCTGTACCTCCTGACCTTCACGTTTGCGATCCTAGGATCGTGTTCGCGTAGAACAACTCGAAGCATTCCCAGCCCTGCTCTAATACACTATGCGTTCGCATCTATTCGGTCGCGTTCGCGAAGTGCAAACCCCCCAATGCTCCGCATTCGTGAACCAAGCCTCCCGTTTGCGTAGAAGAAATCCACCCCAAGCCAAGTTACACTTCATGATCGCGAGAGAGGCTTTCACGAAGCACAAAACATCAGCACACCAGAACATCAGAAACATCAGATTTTCTAAGTCTCAAACTACCCGTGGCCTATCCGAAACTAACCCGAGCCTTTAGGGCTCCAAACCAAACATGCACACAAGTCTAAAAATATCAGACAGACTTGCTCATGCGATCAAATCACCAATCTAACACCTAGAACTTCGAATTTAGCACCAAAACATATGAATTTATCAAGAACATTTTAAAATTACTATTTTCTCAACTAAAGGTCCGAATCACGTCAAATAAGTTCCGTTTCTCACCAAATTTCACAGATAAGGTACAAATATCATAACGGTCCTGTACCGAGCTCCGCAACTAAAATACGGACCCGATACCAACAATATAAAGATTAAGAAAATTCTTTAGACTCAATAAATTTTCAGTCTTTCAATTTTTGTCAAAAATTCATATCTCGAGCTAGGGACCACGAAATTCGATTTCGGGCATAAGCCCAGGTCCCATATTTTATTACGGACCCACCGGGATCGTCAAAATATGGGTCCGGGTCCGTTTACTCAAAACGTTGACCAAAGTCAACAAAAAATTATTTTTAAGGCCAAAAAATATTATTTCTTCATTTTTTCACATAAAAGCTTTTCGGAAACATGCCCGGATTGTGCACGCAAATCGGAAAGGGTAAAAATGAGATTTTTAAGGATAACGAGTGCATAATTGAGTTCTAAAACACAAGATGACCCTTTGGGTCATCACAATCTCCACCTCTAAAACAAACATTTGTCCTCGAATGGACATAGAAAAGTAATTGAACTGGTGAATAAGTGGGGATATATACCCCACATATCTGGCTCGGACTCCCAATAAGCTGCCTCAACAGACTGACCTCTCCACTGCACCCGAACTGAAGGATAACTCTTTGACCTCAACTGACGAACTTGCCGGTCTAGGATAGCTACCGGCTCCTCCTCATAAGCCAAATCCTTGTCCAACTGGACACAACTGAAATATAACACGTAGGACGGGTCACCATGATACTTTCGGAGCATGGACACATGAAATACTGGATGAGCTGAGATAACCCTGGAGGCAACACAAGTCTATAAGCCACCTCTCCCACTCTATCGAGAATCTCAAAAGGACCGATATACCTAGGGCTCAACATATCCTTCTTCCCAAATATCATGATGCCCTTCATAGGTGATACCCGAAGCAACACCCTCTCCCTGACCATGAATGCCACATCACGAATTCTACGATCGACATAACTCTTTTGCCTGGACTGAGCTTTGCGAAGTCGATCCTGTATAATCTTGACCTTGTCCAAGGCTTCCTGCACTAGATCTGTACCCAATAACCGAGCCTCTCCCGGCTCAAACCACCCAACTGGCGACCTTCACCGTCTACCATATAATGACTCATAGGGAGCCATCAGAATGCTCGACTAGTAGCTGTTGTTGTAGGCGAACTCTGCTAGGGGCAAGAACTGATCCCACGATCCTCCGAAGTCTATGACACAAGTGCGGAGAATATCCTCCAAGATCTGAATAGTACGCTTAGACTATCCGTCCGTATGAGGATGAAATGTTGTGCTCAGCTCAACCGCATACCCAACTCACGTTGTACTGCCCTCTAAAAATTCAAGGTAAACTGCATACCTCAATCATAATTGATAGACACAGGCACACCGTGAAGATGAGCAATCTCCCGAATATAAATCTCTGCCAGCCGCTCCAAAGAATAGGTAACTGCCACATGAATGAAGTGTGTTGACTTAGTCAGCCTATCCACAATGACCCAAACCGCATCGAACTTCCTCTGAGTTCGTGGGAGCCCAACAACAAATTCCATAGTGATACGCTCCCACTTTCACTCAGGAATCTCCATCTGCTGAAGAAAACCACCGGGTCTCTGATGCTCATACTTCACCTACTGACAATTCAAGCACCGAGCCACATAAGCAACTATATCCTTTTTCATCCTCCTGCCACCAATAATGCTACCGCAGGTCCTAGAACATCTTGGCGGCGCCCGGGTGAATAGAATACCGAGAACTGTGAGCCTCTTCAAGGATCAACTCACGAAGCGCATCAACATTAGGCACATATACGCAACCCTGCATACTCAAAATGCCGTAATCTCCAACGGTAACCTGCTTGGCACCACCATGCCGAACTGTCTCCCTAAGGACCAACAAGCGAGGATCATCGTACTGCTGATCTCTAATACACTCAAACAAGGAAGAACGAGCGAGTGTGCAAGCTAGAACAAGGCTGGGATCTGAAATATTCAACCTCACGAACTGGTTTGCCAAATTATAAACATCTAAAGCTAGCGGTCTCTCGCTGACTGGAATGAACGCAAGGCTGCCCATACTTACTGCCTTCCTATTCAATGCGTCGGCCACCACATTGGCCTTTCCCGGGTGATACAATATGGTTATATCATAGTCTTTTTACTAAATCCAACCATCTCCTCTACCTAAAATTGAGATCCTTCTGCTTGAACAAATACTGAAGGCTGCGATGATCCATGAAAACCTCACACGACACGCCATAAAGGTAGTGCCTCCAAATCTTCAGGGCATGAACAATGGCTGCAACCTCTACATCATGAACATGGCAATTCTTCTCATGAATCTTCAACTGCCGAGACACATATGCAATCACCCTGACCTCTTGCATCAATACTACTTCGAGCCAAACAAGGGAGGCATCACAATATACCATGTAAGATCCTGAATCTGATGGTAATACCAACACCGGCGCTGAGGTAAAAATTGTCTTGAGCTTCTGAAATCTCACCTCACACTCGTCCAACCATTTGAACGGGGTACCCTTCTGGGTCAACCTGGTCAACGGGGCTGCTATAGATGAAAACCCTTCCACAAATCGACGGTAATAATCTGCCAAACCCAAAAAGCTCCTGATCTCCGCAGTTGAAGTGGGTATAGGCCAGTTCTAGAATGCCTCAATCTTCTTAGGATCTACTTGAATATACTCTGCTGATAAGACATGACCCAAGAAAGCGACTGAATCCAACCAAAACTCGCACTTCAAAAATTTAGCATCAACTGACTGTCCCTCAATGTTTGGAGCACTATCCTGAGGTGCTGATCATGCTCCTCCCTACTACGGGGGTATATCAAGATGTCATCAATAAACACAGTCACAAAGGAATCCAAATAAGGCTTGAACACTCGGTTCATCAAGTCCATAAATGTTGCTGGGGCATTGGTCAACCCAAATGACATCACCAGAAACTCATAGTGCCCATACTGCATACGAAAAGCTGACTTAGGGACATCAGATTCCCTAATCCTCAACTGATGGTAGTCAGATCTTAAATAAATATTTGAAAACACCTTGGCACCCTGAATTTGATCAAACAAATCATCAATCCTTGGCAACAAATACTTGTTCTTGATAGTGACTTTGTTCAACTGCCGATAATCTATACACATCCTCATAGACCCATCCTTCTTCTTCACAAACAAAACCAGTGCATCCCAGGGCGAGACACTGGGTCTAATAAAGCCCTTATCAATCAAATCCTGCAACTGTTCCTTCAATTCTTTCAACTCCGGTGGGGCCATCTGGTATGGCGTAATAGAAATGGGATGAGTGCCCGAAGCCAAATCAATGCAAAAGTCAATATCCCTGGCGGGTGGCATCCCCATAGGTCTGCAAGAAATACCTCTGGAAGCTCACGAACAAAAGGCACCAAATCCATAGAGGGAGCCTCAGCACTAGAATCACGAACATAAGCCAAATAAGCCAAACACCCCTTCTCGACTATGCACCGAGCCTTCATAAAAGAAATACCCCTGCTGGTGGAATGACCCGAAGTCCTTCTCCACTCTAATCGAGGCAACCCCAGCAAGGCTAAGGTCACTGTCTTGGCGTGAGAGTCCAAGATAGCGTGATAAGGGGACAACCAATCCATACCTAATATAACATCTAAGTCCACCATATCTAAGAGCAGAAGGTCTACAATGGTCTCAAGACTCCCAATAGTGACCACACACGAATGATATACACGATCTACGATAATAGCCTCCCCCATAGGTGTGGACACATATACAAGGGAGCTCAAAGAATTACGGGGCACAACCAAATATGAAGCAAAATAAGATGACACATATGAGTAAGTAGACCCCGTATCAAATAGAACTGAAGAATCTCTACTGCAAACTAAAACAATACCTATATTGACAACATCAGATGACTCAGCCTCATGTCTGGCTGGAAAGGCATAACATCGAGGCTGGGCCCCACCACTATGAATCATATCCCTAGGACGACCTCTAGCTGGCGGGCCTCCAGCTCTTCTCGCGCCCCCTTTTTCTCGCGAAATTGGGTTTCGACATTCTAGGACAACTTATTTCCTTTTGGGATGGGGTATGGAATTTGAAGAGTCGCCACCTAACGGATAAGGTGCGTTAGGGCACCTAAAGCAAAGAACTCATAAACCTGCTTACTTTACCAGAGATTGGGTAAGGGCTCAAAATTACCGTGAGGGGAAGGTGTTAGGCACCCCTCAAAGTCCACAACGGTGGGTCCCGGTCAAACTTAATCTAAGCGAATTAGTCTTTAAAGAGAAATAAAGNGGGGGGGGGGGGGGGGGAGGGGTCCTAGGTTTATTAGCCTATAAGATCACTTCCATCCAATACTAGGTAACCTTCCTCAAACAGAGGTGTTACGCGTAGCATTAGCGCACAGGTCATCATCTCCTTTACTACCCAATTACCCTTCCCCTTTTCAATTATCATCTAAGCGTTCTAATAGTATATCCTATGCGTGTGCTACCCGTCCCTTACCTATGGCCCTGGAGGTATTTAGGACCTCTATTTTAAGGTGGTTCTAGGCTCACCTATGTTGTTTAAAGGGAGAAAACTAAGCGACAAACGAAATTATATAGGATATGACTGTCACATAAGGAACAATTAAAGAACTCACATTTACCTCCACAAGTAAACACACAATTGCACGCTTATTCAAACAAGCAATTTTAAAAATAATTTAGGAGTCCTATAGGCAGGATATCTAAATGAGCATAAACAGAATATATAGCAGTTTTATTAAGCGAGGCAGCGAATACCTATAAATTTGCCTACTGATTTTGTTGATACAGAATCTGAGCATGTTTCAAGCGAGAAATCACAATTTTCAAACTTCAGAACTTTTATTATCCTACAGGCTTGCCTAGGTGATAACCGGGTAGAATCCTATAGACATGGTATCTAAATGTTAATCAGACTAAACAATGATTAATTTAAACAGACAGATTTTATCTTTTAGGTCCTATAGGCATGTTTCCTATGTGCTGAAACTGATCACAAGCATTATGACATCCAAACATAGAAACTGATTTCGTACATTTTTTCTCTATAGGAATAATATCTAACTGTTAAAGCTGTTTTTACACTTATTTCCTATATGCATGGTGTCAAAGTGTCAAGACTATATTTCCTATAGGCATGATATCTAGGCGAATAAAGGTGTCAATTAATTGCTAAACGAGTTCAGAAAAAGAACCTAGGAACATGATTTCTAATGCACACATAGGGGTTTTGAAAATATGGTACTTGAGGCAGAATTGATAACGACCTAGAAACAGGATTTCTAAGATGCAAAATGTGAAAATTCAAGATTTTAAAGAAAGAGATAAGTCCTATGGGCATGATTTCTAATGCATATAAATCATCATCACAATAACCTATATGCATTCTACCCGAACCCAATAATATATACGTATAAAGTCCCTCCCATATTTTACTAATAACTCCATATCTGTTTTACAAAGATTATTATTACAGGCCAATACAGAAGAATTACATAACAAAAATCGCCTATAGGGAGCCTTAGCAGGCCCAATGTCAATCTTGGAAGCCAGGCCTTCAAGAAAGTCTGAGGTATGTCTTTGAGGCCAATAGTGCATAATACACCAAATGCTCACACAGGCCAGCCCCAGTATGTCAGAGTTCAGAGGATTATCATGGATTCCGAAGAAGTGCTCACACTGGAGAGGCAGGACCCTAGATATCTAAGAGTAGGAGTTGAAAAAATAGTATATAAAGGTAGGAGATAGTTTTTTAGAAAAACAACTTGGATTTTACAAGATAACAAACAGAACAAAACTACATCTTAGCATACTGGTTCAGACATGGATACCAATAGTCACAACAAGAGCAGGAACACTTGAATTATAGGCAAAACATGGTCACAATTTAGTCAAACAAGGTTTCACATTGCAGTAGTTGACTTAGTTTATTAACTATTACTAGGTGGAATCATATAGACGTGTATTTAGTAGAGAGAAATATGCTGAAGTAAAAATGACTAATCAGACAACCATACAGAAAGGTACCTGGGATTTAAAGCACATTAGTCTTAAAAGAAGTACATAAATCATGAACTGATCAGGAACATGCTAAGGTACATTATCAACACATAGAACAGGACAAGAATTGAGGCATGCTAATTAAGAAGGAGATAGACAAGAACTACATAGCAAACAGGAGCATCGAAGCCTGAAATAAACTATTACTATAAAACACATGGGACAACTTAAAATAGTAAGAACTAAGGTATAGTGGTTAATGAAAAAGATGGTTAGGAATCAAATTTCAAAATAGAAGCATATTGGAATTCAAAAATAAAACTGACTACATAGCATATAGAAAAGAACATGATAACAGAAATTGAAGCAAGATGTTTAAAAGCAGTAAATAGGAATCATAGGTCTAGCTACATAGCATATTGAATGATAACAGAAGTGGAAACATACCAGTTAAGAGGTAGCAACAGGAAAGTGAAAGCAAATAGGATCCAAGAGTCTAGCCTTGAATTTCAGCCGGCTAGACAGAGCAGAAAATAGAAGTAACATAAAGAACTACGAGTGAGGGTGTGTTAGTAAGAGTTTGTGTGTGTTTTCTATATGTGTTCGTGTCTTTTCAAAAATCAAAATGGGGGGATTATATAGCACTTAGCAGGGTCAAACAAATAACACAAAGGAAATCAATTGCACAAAAATAAGGCATGCAACATCTATTAATCAGTCAATTAGGGCTTAACGGGAGCAAGTAAAACTTAAATTAAGGAGAGTGTTTTACGGGATAAATTAGTAGACATGATTGAGGCTAAATAAGGTAAGTAGTAAATTAATTAGAGGTCAGTCAAAATAATCAAAACCCAGAAATCAATCCAATAATATAGTTAAGGAAGATATTACTAATTACGAATCACACATAAGGAAAGGGTAGGTAAAAATCTCAAAAAGTAACAATCTTAACAGAATAATATAATTTCGAACCCTAGTCAGTCAAATAAGATCAATTAATCTCTGTTAATTAAAGAATAACTAGCAAATATTGAAACAACCAGTGAGATAAGCAGAAACCCTTAGGGTTTAGAATATAGGCATGAAAAATCAGTCGAACCAGTAAAGGGAATCAGATTTAAACACTTAGAAACTCTAGAACCTTTTTGCAGAGAGCTAAAAATGAATCCCTGGTTTTAGTAAAACATTAAAATTGATTAATAATAAAAAAAAACAGAAGGTTTTTAAAGAAAAATACCGGAGAATCTTAATGTCATCCCAGATCTACAAGGATCTGAATAGACTCAAGTAGAAAAGGATAAGGGTTTTGAAGAATGGAACGAGGTGAAAAAACCCAGTGAAGAACCGGAGTTTCAAGTCATAAACATGAAGATAACAATACTCACAAACATAGAGATGAACACATGCAAGTTCATCTAGAAAATGAAGAGTTGAAGCCAAGTCTGTGTTGAATCTCTTCGAGATTCCATCAAACAACAAAGCAATCGAACAACCAGTAGAGCCGGATAGGGCCTCAGATCGAAGAGAAAAGCCATGGATTGAAGGGTTTCTGGTGACGGCGGCTAGGGTTAGAAGAGGGATTGAGAGAGAGAAGAGAGGAGGAGGGATTCGGGGGCGGCCGATTTGAAGAAACGACTAGGGTTAGGGTGTTAGGGGTTAATTAAAAAAGGAAATGGATCCTGGACTGTTGATCTTCTGAGATCAATGACCAGGATTCCATCTGGGGTTGGGGCGGGTTTAAGGATTAGGTTATGGGTATTTGGTCTATGATTTTAATTGGGCTGGTGGGGGGGGGGGGTTAATAATTTGGGCTAGGTCCGAAATAAAAATAAAAATAAAAAGGCTATTTGTTAAATACCCAATTAGTTTGATAAATAATTTATAAAATAGTTAATAAATTATAAAAAATAATTTTCATGCATAAAAATGATTTAGGATAATTACTTAATATTATAAAAATATAAAAATCTATTTTCTGGTGAAATAAGGTAATCATGCACACATGGGTTATTGTTGCAAAATTATTGCAATTATAACCCTAAAAATGTAAATGTGGCTATTCATGAAATAATTAAATCTTAGTATAAATATAACTGATAAAACTTAAGGAATAAAATTATTATAAAACGATTTGTGATGAAATTAGTAATTATTTATATAATAAAATACTAGGATAAATTGATTAAAATCCTTAGAAAAATACAAAAATTATGTAAAATATTAATTGATGCTCATGCATTGTTTTGAAGCTATATATGCATTTTAAAAATAATATAGGGTAAAATTGGGTATCAACAGTTTCCCCTCTTTACCCGGGAAGGATGAAAGAGCTATCGGGTAAAGATATGATGGCCAATTTTGACCGACTAGGATGATTTGAGAGGCATAGGCCGCACTCTGGTATCCGAGCTGCCGACTTATCCCTAGTTTTATAAGAATCAGGCCGTTTGTAGTTCTGGATTCACCCACGAAATATGCCGATGAAGTCATCACAAGAACGGACACAAGGTTTTGAATTGTTGTAGTGAGTGGTCAGGTTTGAAGTAATGTGAAGGAACTGGAGCGGGATTGATCCCATTGGAATAGTGGTTGCTCAATCGGGTTACCTGCAAATGAAAGATGCACTACAAGCATATATTTTGCGTATATTTAAACATGATGTGAATTCCCTTCAGACCATGAGAATTGTCTTCAGACGGTTGAGGATGACGTCCTTAGACCATGATGTCTTGGGCCATGAATTGTGCGGTAAGGGATTCGCAGGCCATGAAATTGTATTCTCGGGCCATAAAAATGGTGCCTCCGAACTATGACGCCTTTGAATAATGATATGCAAGTTTGAGATATCCTCAGGCCATGGCATGGTGTCTTCCGTCTATGAGGATCGTGCCTTCAGACTATGACGCCTTCGGATAAGTTGGAGGTATTTCAACCCATGAAGTGCAAAGACATGATGCTAGAAGCAACAAGACATGGCTTAGTCTTGTATGAAGTTGAAGGTAGAGCTTAGCCCGAGAGAAGAGGAGAGACAGTTCTTAGTCTCGTGCAAAGATTCAGGACATGGCTTAGTCCCATGCAAAGAGAAGGCAATGCTTAGCCTTGTGCAAGATTGGGGACATGGCTTAGTCCCATGCAAACAAAAGGCAGTGCTTAGCCTTATGCAAGCAGAGAGTAAAGGCTTATCCTCATGCAAATAGAGAGGCAGGGATTGGCCTCAGTGAGACAGAGCTTAGTCTCATGCAAAGTTCGGGACATGGCTTAGTCTCATGCAGAGGGAAGGCAGGTCTTAGACTTATGCAGATATGGAGGCAGGGCTTAGCCTCATGAAAGATTGAGACAGATCTTAGTCTCATGCAAAGTTTGGGACAGGGCTTAATCCCATGCAGAGGGAAGGCAGGGCTTAGCCTTATACAGATATGGAGGCGAGGCTTAGCCTCATGCAAGATTAAGACAGAGCTTCGTCTCATGCAAAGTTCGGGATAGGGCTTAGTCCCATGCAGAGGGAAGGCAGAGCTTATCTTTATGCAGATATGGAGGCATGGCTTGGCCTCATGCAAGATTGAGACAAAGCTTAGTCTCATGCAAAGTTCGGGACATGGCTTAGTCCCATGCCGAGGGAAGGCAGGGCTTAGCCTTATGCAGATACGGAGGCAGGGATTAGCCTCATGCAAGATTGAGATAGAGCTTAGTCCCATGCAAATAGAAGGCAGAGCTTAGCCATATGCAAGTAGGGAGTTAGGGCTTAGCCTCATGCAAGATTGAGACAGAGCTTAGTCTTATGCAATGAGTAATAAGTGATAGCAGAGTATTTCTTAGCTGGAAGTGAGTTTGGTATATTTATTGCTACGAAGGCTGTGATTCCAAGGTGTGCATATTCCTTATTCCGGCGTTCAAAGAAAAGTCATGATTTTTGCAGGGGAAGGTTGGTTCGTGCCTTCGTCTGCTTGCTTGATTTACTTTTTTCTATCTTAATACCCTGTTCAAATTATCGGGGTAGCGTTCTCTAAAGCAGAGTTTATGTTCAAAAGACTGCATGCATAATTTTCGAATTCATAGTAAAATATAGTTTAGAAATTGGTTAGATGAACCAGTGACCGTGACACGATCAAAGACATTGCGACTGCTTCTACCGTAGAAATTTGAGGGTCTTCCTCAAAATTCTACCCCAGTTAACTGAATAACACTTCTGACTGCTCTATATGCGACGATTGACTGAACTTGCTTCAGAATTTTGAGGGTCCTCCTCAAAATTCTACCCCAGTTTCTGATTATGGGGGGAAATGGAAATTTTATTGAATTGTGACCGAACCCACAGGGCTGCTTACGCATCCCCTCTTAAACGGGAATCAGGTCGAGCGTAGTTCAATTTACATCATGTGAAGAAGCATAAATGGTTTATACATAGTATCTTTTGACTGCATCTGAATTGATAGGCTTTGGCCAGATTTCTCCGTCCATTTCTGCGAGTATGAGCGCTCCTCCTGCCAATACTCTGTGAACCATGTAAGGACCTTGCTAGTTGGGAGAAAATTTCTCTTTGGCTTCATCTTGATGCGGGAAAATCATTTTCAACACCATCTGCCCCAGTGTGAATTGCCTCGTCTTGACTCTTTTGTTGAAGGCTCTGGACATTCTGTTCTGATAAAGTTGTCCATGACATACCACATTCATCCTCTTTTCGTATATCAGGGATAGTTGCTCATAAAGACTCCTTATCCATTATGTGTCGCTGAGCTCAACTTCTTGTATGATTCTTAAGAAAGGAATTTCTACTTCGGTGGGAATGACAACCTCAGTACCATAAACCAGCAGATAGAGAGTTGCCCCGATTGATGTACGGACTGTGGTACGGTATCCTAGTAAGGCGAATGGTAGCTTCTCGTGCCATTGTTTGTGATTCTCTACCATTTTCCTTAGTATCTTCTTGATGTTTTTGTTGGCAGCTTCCACGGCTCCGTTCATTTGGGGCCTATACGATGTGGAATATTTTTTCTTGATTTTTAAAGTCTCACACATGGCTTTCATTAGATCACTGTTGAGATTGGCGGCGTTGTCAGTGATGATGGACTCTGGAACCCCGAACTGACAGACAATTCAGTCGCGAACAAAAGTTGCAATGACCTTCTTAGTCACAGCTTAGTAAGATGTGGCGTCAACCTATTTGGTGAAGTAGTCGATAGCCACTAAAACAAACTGATGCCTATTTGAGGCGGTGGGCTCGATCGGACCAATGGCATCCATTCCCCAAGTGGCAAAAGGCCAAGGTGAGCTTGTTGCATTAAGATCGTTTGGTGGCACTTTTATCATGTCAGCATGCACTTGACATTGGTAACACTTCTGAACATACCAGATGCAATCCGTTTCCATGGTCATCCAAAAGTAACTTCCCCTAAGTTTCTTCTTGGCCAAGACAAAGCTATTCATATGCGGGCTACAGGTCCCATCATGTATCTCCTCAAGCAACTTAGAAGCTTCCTTTGTGTCGACACACCTTAATAGTCCCAGATTAGGAGTTCTTCTATATAGGGTTCCTCCACTGTGGAAGAAATGGTTGGATAACCTCCGAAGTGTGTGGTTTTGAGTATGGTTTGCATGCTCTGGGTATTATCCTTTCATCAAATACTCTTTGATGTAGTGGAACCAAGGCCTTCCATCCGTTTCCTCTTCGACATGAGCACAATATGCCGACTGATTATGGATCCGTACTGGGATAGGATCAATAAAGTTCTTGTCTGGATGCTGTATCATTGATGAAAGTGACCAATGCATCGGCAAACTCATTCTGAATTCCGGGAACATGCCTAAATTCTATCTTTGTGAATCTTTTCTTCAATTCGTGCACATGGTGCAGATATGGCAATATCTTGGAATTCTTGGTAGCCCATTCTCCTTGTACCTGGTGCACAAGTAGATCTGAATCACCGATTACCAGCAGTTGCTGAATGCTCATGTCAACAACCCTGTTGAGTCCTAATATGCAAGATTCATATTCCGCCATGTTGTTGGTGCAAGGGAATCTGAGTTTCGCAGATACCAGATAATGCAAACCAGTTTCCGATACCAAGACGGCTCCAATACCGACTCTTTTGAAGTTTGACGCTCCGTCAAAGAACATTCTCCAACCATCGTAGGCTTCAACAATGTCTTTTCCTATGAATGATACCTCTTCATAGGGAAAATACATTTTCAAGATTTCGTATTCTTCTCCCACAGGGTTTTCAGCAAGGTGGTCTGCTAGTGTCTGTCCCTTGACTGCTTTCTGAGTTACATAGACAATGTCGAATTAACTCAAAAAGATTTGCCACTTAGCCATCTTTCCAGTAGGCATAGGCTTCTGAAAAATATACTTCAAGGGATCCATTCTCGATATGATATATGTTGTATAGCCACAAAAGTAATGCCTCAGCTTCTGAGCTATCCAGGTCAAGGCACAACAGGTTCGTTCCAGCAGAGAATACCGTGCTTCATAAGGTGTAAACTTCTTACTCACATAGTAGATGGCCTGTTCTTTTCTCCCTGTCTTATCGTGCTACCCCAAAACGCAGCTGAAAGCTCCATCTAGTACGGCAAGGTAAAGTAGTAGTGGCCTACCCGGCTCTGGTTGGACCAAAACTGGTGGTGTTGATAAGTAATTCTTGATTTTGTCAAAAGCCTTTTGATAATCCTCGGTCCAACTAGTTGCAGCGTCCTTCTTCAACATTTTGAAAATCGGCTCACATATTACTGTGGACTGTGCTATGAAAAGGCTGATGTAGTTAAGGCGTCCCAGGAAACTCATCACACCTTTCTTGCTTTTTGGCAGTGGTAATTCTTGGATGGATTTGACCTTCGATGGATCCAATTCTATTCCCCCGCGGCTGACGATGAATCCTAATAGCTTTCTGGAGGGAACCCCGAATGCACACTTTGCAAGGTCTAGCTTTAGGTTGCACTTCTGCAGTCTGTCAAAGAATTTCCTTAAGTTTGCTATGTGGTATGTGTCCTTCTTGGATTTAATGATGAAATCATCCATATATACCTCGATTTTTTTGTGTTACATGTCATGAAAAATAGTAGTCATGGCCCTCATGTAGGTGGCCCCAGCATTCTTTAGGCCGAATGTCATCATCTTGTAGCAGTACACACCCTATGGTGAAATGAAAACCGTTTTCTCAGCGTCCTCCTCGTCCATCTAGATCTGATGGTAACCGGCGAAGCAATCCACGAAAGAGTGGAGTTTATGCTTGGCAAAATTGTCAATTAGAATGTGTATGTTTGGTAGCGGGAAATCATCCTTGGGACTTGCTCTATTTAGATCCCGATAATCAACACAGAGTCTAACTTTCTCGTCCTTCTTTGGAATTGGCACAATGTTGGCTAACCAAGTTGGATCTCAACTACCTTGAGGACCTTGGTTTTGATATGCTTAGTAACTTCTTCCTTGATTTTCAGGCTCATGCCTGGCTTGAATTTTCTGAGTTTTTTCTTCACTGGTGGACATATATGATTTGTAGGTAACTTGTGAGCCACTATGGATGTGCTCAACCTTGTCATATCCTCGTATGACCATGCAAATATATCCTCATATTCCTTCAGGAACCTAGTGATCTCCTCTTTCTCTGACAGTGACCAGTGGATGCTGATGCGGGTCTCCTTGACGGTTTCAGGATTTCCTATGTTAACAATATCAGTTTCGTCCAAGTTGGACTTGGGTTTGTTCTCAAAATTATCTACTTCTCTGACGATCTCTTCAGGTATTACATCCTCTTCTTCTTATGAATCACTGTCCTTTTGTTGCGTTGTCTCATTACATATCACAGTCTTCGGTTCATCAAGATAAGAAATAACAATGTTGTAGGGATAAAGATATGAAAGAAAAAATAGTGATAATAAAACATCAATCCATTTAAAAATTTCAAACAAAATGATATTCAATAACTCAAACAACGTTTTTGGAACCTTGAAAAATATTAATTAAGACAAAAGAGAAGTGCGAAAACGAAAATCACATCTTTAGAAAAATAAACAATCCATTCAACCTTGCTACCCCGGGACTCGTCGGTCCCTTGATGGTTTAACAGTCCAGTTCTTGACAATTAGTTTCTCCAATGGTAGCTCTCTAAGACCCCTCGAATGCTTTCACATTCATAGCTACCTCTCGTATCTCATGTAGGCCTTTGCACAACCTCTTCAACGTTGTCAATTGGCAAATGTTGAGGCTGGATCCTCCGTCAATCAAAACTTTGGTGATGAACTTATCTTTGCATTGCACCGTGATGTGCAGGGCCCTGTTGTGATTCAACCCTTCAGGCGGCAGCTCGTCCTCGTGGTAGGTGATTTTATATTGGCCATTTCTCCACCAATGATGTTGTTGGGTACATATGACTCACTCAATACCTTCATTAGAGCATTCCTGTGTGCCTCAAAATTTTGCAGAATCGACAGGATAGATATCTGAGCGGGAGTCTTGTTCAGATGATCAATAACGGAGTACTCCCTGGCATGTACCTTCCTCCAGAGGTCATCTGGACCAGTCTCAATGACGGGCGGTTTGCTGGAAGCTTGCTTATTGGCTTCTCCTAAGTGTTCAGGTGTATAAACCCTTCCTGTTCTGGTCATTCCTTGTGCACCAGATTCTTCCATCTTCGACCTTCCTTTTCTTCTAGCCTCGGTGACATAATCCCAAGGTACAACATTGGAACTGAAGGGTGGTATGGATTCCACCGTTACAGTGAAAGGTGTGGCCACCTCCACCTTAAATAGAGCGGGTGTTGCTGCAGGTGGGATTATATCTACTTCAAAAGGAACTGATATGGCTACCTCGACTTCAACTGGTGGCTGTAGATGCACCATAATGGGATTGAGCGTGACTGCAGGTTTCTTAGGATCATCACCTTCTCGATTAAGCTCAATTGATCCCTCGGGATCCCATTCTTCATTAGTTTCTATCACATTGAACCCTCCACACTTATGATCTAGGAGAGGATTGATGCGTACATCAGGTGCAGTTTCCTTTGCCTGTATGACCTTATTATCAATCAATGTTTGGATCTTGTATTTCAAGGTGTGGCATTCGTCAATAGTGTGTCCCTTCATGCCGGAATAATATGCACAGGTCTTGTTTGGATTGACCCATTGAGATGAATTCTCCATTTCCACAACGGGAGCAAGGGTGACATATCCAGCGGCTTTCAAACTTTCGTATAACTGGTCGATGGGTTCAGTGATGGCGGTGTACTGTCTGGGTGGTTTGCGGTTAAAATTAGGCCTGGGTTTTTGGTAGTTTGGACGAGTTGGAGGTGACTGATAATAGGACGGTTGGGTGTTATAGGTGTGGTTGGCGGTAGCAGGTTGGGAATATCTGGGAGGTGATGGTTGGTATGTGAGTGGAGGGGTCTGGTATACAAATAGACTTTTGGGTCCCTGGGCAATCATTACTGTTCCCACATCTTTATTTTTCGATATACCACCCAATTGCAATGCTTTATTCGTGCCCTACAGTGCCTCGAAATTTATCACCATCCCGCTTTTAATACCTTCTTCAATTCTTTCTCCGAGTTTGATGATATCGGAGAACTTAGGGTTCTCAATGAACATTAGCCTTTCATAATACTTTGGATCCTGTGCCCGGACAAAGAACTTGTTCATCTGTTCCTCGTCCAATGCTAGTCTAAACTTGGCTGCTTCCGACCTCCATCGAGTAGCATACTCGCGGAAAGTCTCAGTTGGCTTCTTCTTTAGGTTCTGGATATAGAAAACATCCGGTGAGTTCTCTGTGTTAAACCTGAACCTATCCATGAATCGGACGCCATGCTCACCTAATTGGCCCCCTTCTTAGGATTTTGGCTTATGTACCAGGACAGAGCATCTTCAGTAAGACTCCTCATGCATAGCTTCATTCTAATCCGTTCATCTTTTTCGACCCTCACGAGCTTGTCACAATAAGTCCTCAAATTAACCTTGGGATTACCCGTTCCATCAAACATTTAGAACTTGGGAGGTTTGTAACCCTCCGGCAGTTCCACATTCGGTTGTATGCATAAATACTCATAGTTCAGACCTTCTATTCCTTTACCCCCTTCAACACCCTGAACCCGACTTGTCAACTTTTGGAGCTCTTCAACCATGTTCTTGATGGGCATGTCTTTTTAAGCCAATTCTGGTGTATAGGAGATTGGTTGAGTGGAGTCAGGTAGGGTTTCTACGTATATAGGGTTGTTCTGGGGAAGGCTAGGAATTTGGGCATAATGATGATCATTGGTGGAGTTTTGGGGTTCGAGAATAATTTGTGGTGTATTTTGGGGAGTATGGTATGTGTTTTGTGGGTATTGAGTATGGAGATGCTGATTTTGAGGAGGGGTTGTATACGGGTGTGGTGCGAGAGGATTCTATGGGTGTTTCTAGGGTGTGCTCTGAGGTGGTGCAGAGTTCTGGGTTTTTGGATGGTTGATATCTGGGACATTTAGTGTGAGGGAGAGGCTTGCCAAGTTACGGACCTGCTCAAGATCGCGCTGTAGTGTAAGTATCTTTTGCTTAAGTCGTAAAACCAAATCATTTGGGGCTTGAGTGCCCCGACCATCGCAAGCTTCCCCATTCTCAACATGTACAGTGTTGTCTGTTCTGATGCCATTCATATTATCCATTTTAGCTTTCCCTTTTCCTTTCGGTACACTTGGAGGAGGAGAAGGTGGAGGGCCCCTGGATCTGGTATGATAAGCTGATGATGCCAGTATACGCGAAATAACCTTGGGGAATGGGAATAATTAATAAGGAAAGAAAGAAAAGAAAATAAAAAGTAACCAAGTCAGTAAGGGTTCCAAGAAGAGTATTTGAAATATCTAAACACACAGTGTGGCAATGTAAATTCGCGTCCTAATTTGGGAGCCTCGTTGTGCCCGAGCTAGGCCTAGCGACAAGTTGATTTGGAGAATTTTAGTTCCAATAACTTACTCATTTCATTAATGTAAAAGTAGATGAATCTAAAATGACACTAAATAAGATAAGTCATTAATGGCACTCGACCTTATTACATTTGGAAAAAGCAGGTAAACCTAATCTACTTGGTCCCAGAAGGACCTTCCCCAGGCTTGATCTTCTTGGCTCCGTCGATCAAGTTCCCCAGGTCGTGCATGCCCAACAGAAGGTATACTATCGCTAGATTTCCTCCTTCGCTTCCCTCAATATTCTGGCAGTCGGCGATTCTTTTCCTCGTCTTCCCCTCCAGCTCCATCATACCTTGCTCTAAATATTCCAGCCTTTCATTAGATTTGATAGCCCTTTCCCTCCATTCATTGATCAATTCCATATCAGTTTTTTGTTGCTCCAGATGCTCGGCCTCGGACTCATGAACCCTTTTGCACAGTTTATTGTATTTCACTTGGGCTTCAGCGACTTCGTCTATGACCCTGTTTCCTCGACCGATTCCCGGCTGAACTACCCCTACTATGTTGTCTTCTAACCATGATAGGTAAAAGTGTACATGCCCTGCGTGGTACCTGTCTGGCTCGATGGTGTCCCTTTCTACAATAACCTTTAGATGCAACATATGCTGAGCTTCACATTTGTACGGGATGTCGTCATCCTGAAAATATTCCCTGTGATGGCTCATTTAGAAACTCGCGGTATGACTTGCTTCCTGCCTTCCTGTCTCATAAGCCTAATGGGAACATAAGGGTATATGCCCCTTAACCCGATCAACACCAAGTGCGGAGCGTCCCTAGATCTGATGATGAACTCACTGGTAGGGAACCATTCGAACATCCATTAAACCTGGTCCTCAGTCAAATCGTCAAGAAACTGTGCCCGTTCTGTAGAATTTTTTGGTTGAGCAAACCTGTCTGGGATGTAAGTCATTCTCTTAGGGTGATGAAAGGCTATATGATCATTCCACGAACTTCGTGGAAACTCTTGATGATATTGACCCTTTTGGAGATGCTCCAATAACCAAACCTGTAGTAGCAAATTACAACCCTCAAAGTGTTTGAACCCCTTCTGGCAGCGGTCCAAGGCTCGGTAGATGTCAGCTATGATCAGAGGGACAATGGTATATGTTTTCCCCTTGATCCTCTCCATTAAGGTTTTTTCTACTATAGCCAGTCTAGTGTGAATCCTGTCCCCTTTTCTTGGAAATGCTATCACACCCAGGAAGCAAACAACAAACACAAAGATCCTGCGGTGAATATGACCCAAAAAAGTGATAGAGAATTCATCATGGAAGATATGATGGGATTTGCTATGGCCGTATCGTTCATAGAGGTAGTCAAAGGGTATGTAGGACTCTTTCAGGAACTCCAAATCATCGTTCTTTTTCAAACCCATCATTTTCAGGAACCCCCTAGCGGCATAATTTTTTGGCACCAATAAACCCGCACATTCCCAAGATAATCCAGTGAATCCCCCTATCTCCTCCAAGAGTGGAGTCATTTCTATGTTGCCAATACGGAATACGGACCTTTCTCTGTCCCAAAAAATATGGCTGCTTTGATCAACATATTGTTTGGTTGGATATCCAGTAAAGAGATTAAGTTTCCGAGGATCCTTTTCACATTGTCTTTGTCACTTGGCGAAAGGTCCTCCTACCAATCCAGCAACAATGGTGGTATTGTTTGGACCATGCCAAACCTGGGGACTTCGTGCCTCATTTCTGCAAAACAAATAAGGTTAGACCCTTCCCCCTCCAGATTCGACTACTTATACATTAGTGATTAGCCTATTGGCACTTATTTTTCCAAATTAATACACAAATCGTGGTTGCGTGTGTTGGGATTATAGAAACCCCAACGGACTTTTGGCAAAGATTTTCCTAAAAGGTTATTATGCGGACAACATATTAACCCCGGCTAGGTTTTGACCATGATGCATGTACAATAAATCATAGTAAGGTTTCTATAGAGGTCTAAACTGGTACCCTCAAGCGGACAACTTGAGGGGGAAAGGCACGGAATCTTCGACTGCACCGTTGATCGACTAGTTTTACCGCAAATAAGCCTTTTCAAATTTAAAGGGTGATATATAGGAAGGGTGCAAACACTCATCAAGAGTTGCTATAGGATTGATTACGCACGAGTGGAGTATGATGTTGAGCATGATTTATGCAACAATAAATATCATGTTGTCACATATTTGTACGTTAAAAATGATAAATGCGGTATTTAATAATCGAAAGACCTTTAAGAAATAAAACAAGGAGACAAGTTAGTTTCTGTAGTAAAGAAAATCATAAATGCTTGAAATTAGGCAATTAAATTCACATAACGGGAAAAGGGAAAGGGTGCACACGTATTAGTAGAATAAAGCATGCTTAACGTCTAATTCAAAAAAGCAAGTTTGTTATGGTAAGAGCCTAAGGGAAGTCCCCAGCAGAGTCTCCATGCTTTCACGCCCCCTTTTTCTCGCAAAATCGGATTTTGACATTCTAGGACAACTCATTTCCTTTTGGGATGGGGTATGGAATTTGAAGAGTTGCCACCTAACGGATTAAGGTCCGTTAGGGCACCTAAAGAAAATAACTCATAAACCGATTTACTTTACTAGAGATTGGGTAAGGGCTCAAAATTACCTTCAGGGGAAGGTTTTAGGCACCCCCCGAGGTCCACAACGGTGGGTTCCGGCCAAACTTAATCTAAGAGAATTAGTCTTTATTGAGAAATAAAGCCATTTAAACAAATAGAAATCATTCAAAACGGAAATTAAAGGGGGTTTCTAGGTTTATTAGCCTATAGGATCACTTCCATGCAATACTCGGTAACCTTCCTCAAACAGAGGTGTTACGCGTAGAATTAGCGCACATGTCATCATCTCCTTTACTACCCAATTACCCTTCCTCTTTTCAATTATTATCTAAGCGTTCTAATAGTATCTGATACGTATCCTATGCGTGCGCTATCTGTCACTTACCTATGGCCCTGGAGGTGTTTAGGACCTCTATTTTAAGGTGGTTCTAGGCTCACCTATGTTGTTTAAAAGGAGAAAACTAAGCGACAAACGAAATCATATAGGACTGTCTCATAAGGAACAATTAAAGGGCTCATATTTACCTCCACAAGTAAACACACAATTGCACGCTTATTCAAACAAGCAGTTTTTAAAAATTATTTAGGAGTCCTATAGGCAGGATATTTAAATGAGCATAAATAAAATACATAGCAGTTTTATTAAGCGAGGCAGCAAAACCTATAAATTTGCCAACTGATTTTGTTGATACATAATCTGAGCATGTTTCAAGCAAGAAATCACAATTTTCAAACTTCAGAACTTTGATAATCCTACAGGCTTGCCTAGGTGATAACCGGGCAGACTCCTATAAAGATGGTATCTAAACGTTAATCAGACTAAACATTGATTAATTTAAATAGGCAGATTTTATCTTTTAGGTCTTATAGGCATGTTTCCTATGTGCTGAAACTGATCAAAAGCATTATGACATCCAAACTAGAAACTGATTTCGTACATGTTTTCTCTATAGGCATGATACCTAAGTGTTGAAGTTATTTTTCCACTTATTTCCTAAATGCATGGTGTCTAAGTGTCAAGACTGTATTTCATATAGGCATGATATCTAGGCGAAAAAGGTGTCAATTAATTTCCAAACGAGTTCAGCAAAAGAACGTAGGAGCATGATTTCTAATGCACACATAAGGGTTTTGAAAATATGGTACTTGAGGCAGAATTGATAACGACCTAGAAGCAGGATTTCTAAGATGCAAAATGTGAAAGTTCAGGATTTCAAAGAATGAGATAAGTCCTATGGGCATGATTTCTAATGCATATAAATCATCATCACAATAACCTATAGGCATGGTTTCTACCCGTACCCAATAATATATATATATAAAGTCCCTCCCAGCTTTTACTATAACCCCATATCTATTTTGCAAAGATTATTATTATTGGCCAATACAGAAGAATTACATAACGAAAATCGCCTATACTATAGGGAGCCTTAGCAGGCCTAATGTCAATCTTGGAAGCCAGGCCTTCAAGAAAGTCTGAGGTATGTCTTTGAGGCCAATACTCCATAGTACAACAAATGGCTTCTGGTGTGTCAAAGTTCCCAAGGGCCTCGGGGAACCCGGGAAACGCTCACACCAGAACCCTTTCAAAGAAATAGTTTTATGTAAACAAGTTTGGAAAGGCCAGCCCCAGTGTGTCAGAGTTCGGAGGAGTCTCATGGACTCCTAAGTAATGCTTTCACTGGAGTGGCAGGACCCTAGATATCTAAGAGTAGGAGTTGAAAAAATAGTATATAAAGGTAGGAGATAGTTTTTTAGAAAAACAACTTAGATTTTTCAAGATCACAAACAGAACAGAATTACATCTTAGCGTATTGGTTCAGACATGGATACCAATAGTCACAACAAGAGCAGGAACACTTGAATTATAGACAAAACAGGGTCATAATTTAGTCAAACAAGATTTCACATTGCATAGTTGACTTAGTTTATTAACTATTACTAGGTGGAATCATATAGACGTGTTAATAGCAGAGAGAAACTTGTTGAAGTTAAAATGACTAATCAGACAACCATACATAAAGGTAGCAGGGATTTAAAGCACATTAGTCTTAAAAAAAGTACATAAATCATGAACTGATCAGGAACATGCTAAGGTAAATTATCAGCACATAGAACAGAACATTAATTGAGGCATGCTAATTGAGAAGGAGATAGATAGGAACTACATAGCAAACAGGGGCATCAAAGCCTGAAATAAACTATTACTATAAAACACATGGACAACATAAAATAGTAAGAACTAAGGTATAGTGGTTAATGAAAAAGATGGTTAGGAATCAGATTTCAAAACCGAAGCATATTGGAATTCAAAAATAAAACTGACTGCATATCATATAGAAAAGAACATGATAACAGAAATTGAAGCATGGTGTTTAAAAGCAGTAAACAAGAATCATAAGTCTAGCTACATAGCATATTGAATGATAACAGAAGTGGAAACATACTAGTTAAGAGGTAGCAACAGGAAAGTGAAAGCAAATAGAATTCAAGAGTCTAGCCTTGGCTTTCAGCCGGCTAGACAGAGCAGCAAATAGAAGTAACAGAAGGAACTACGAGTGAGAGTGTGTGAGAAAGAGTTTGTGTGTGTTTCTCTATATGTGTTCGTGTCTTTTCGAAAATCAAAATGGGGGGATTATATAGACGCTTAGCAGGGTCAAACAAATAAGGCAAAGGAAATCAATTGCACACAAATAAGGCATGCAACATCTATTAATCAGTCAATTAGGGCTTAACGGGAGCAAGTAAAACCTAAATTAAGGAGAGTCTTTTACGGGGTAAATCAGTAGATAAGATTGAGGCTAACTAAGGTAAGTAGTAAATCAATTAGAGGTCAGACAAAACAATCAAAACCCTGAAATCAAACCAGCAATATAATTAAGGAAGATAGTACTAATTACGAATCACACATAAGGAAAGGATATGTAAAAATCTCAAAAAGTAACAATCTTAACAGAATAATTTAATTTCGAACCCTAGTTTCTCAAATAAGATCAATTAATCTCTGTTAATTAAAGAATAATTGGTAAATATTGAAACAACCAGTGAGGTAAACAGAAACCCTTAGGGTTTAGAACATAAGCATGAAAAATCAGTCGAACCAGTACAGGGAATCAGATTTAAACACGTAGAAACTCTAGAACCTTTTTGCAGAGAACTAAAGATGAAACCCTAGTTTTCGAAAAACATTAAAATCGATTAATAAAACAAACAGAAGGTTTTAAAGAAAAAGACCATAGAATTTCAAAGTCATCCTAGATCTACAAGGATCTGAACAGACTCAAGCAGAAAAGGGTTAGGGTTTTGAAGAACGGAACGAGGTGAAAAAATCCAGTGAAGAACCAGAGTTTCAAGCCATAAACACGAAGATAACAATACTCACAAACATAGAGATTAACACAAGCAAGTTCATCGAGAAAGTGAAGAGTTGAAGCGAAGTCTGTGTTGAATCTCTTCGAGATTCCATCGAACAACAAAGAATCGAACAGTCAGTAGAGACAGGAGGCTGGATAGGGCCTGGGATCGAAGAGAAATGCCATGGATTGAAGGGTTTCTAGTGACGGAGGCTAGGGTTAGGGGAGGGCTTGAGATAGAGAAGAGAGGAAGAGGGATCCGGGGGCGGCCGGTTTGAAGAAATGACTAGGGTTAGGTTGTTAGGGGTTAATTAAAAAAGGAAATGGATCCTGGACCATTGATCTTCTGAGATCAACGACCAGGATTCTATCTGGGGTTGGGGCGGGTTTAAGGATTGGGTTATGGGTATTTGGGCTATGATTTTAATTGGGATGGGGGGGGGGGTAATAATTTGGGCTAGGTCCGAAATTAAAACAAAATTAAAAAGGCTATTTGTTAAATACCCAATTAGTTTGATAAATAATTTGTAAAATAGCTAATAAATTATAAAAAATAATTTTCATGCATAAAAATAATTTAAGATAATTACTTAATATTACAAAAATATAAAAAGCTATTTTCTAGTGAAATAAGGTAATCACGCACACATGAGTCATAATTGCAATAGTTATTCCTGAAATAATTAAAGCTTAGTATAAGTATAAATGATAAAAATTAAGCAATAAAATTATTATAAAACGATTTGTGATGAAATTAGTTATTATTTATATAATAAAATACTGAGATAAATTGATAAAAATCCTTAGAAAAATCAGAAATTATGAAAAATATTAATTGATGCTTATGCATTGTTTTGAAGCTATATATGCATTTTAAAAATAATATAGGGAAAAATTGGGTATCAACACCTCTAACAACGTGACCTCCACTTCTAACAATCTGGCCCCTACCTCTAACTGCCTGACCCCTGCCTCTGGCTGTCTGAGCAGGTGGTGCAGCTACTGGTGCTAGAACCATGGCACGAGAACTCTGGTGCTGTGAACTGCTCATCGCACGAGGGAAATACCTAGCAATGTGCCTCAAATCACCACAAGTATAACAAGACTTCGACTGCTGAGACTGTTGGCTAGCAAACTGATCCTGTCGACCTGAATAACCACCCTGAAAACTTTGAAGGGGAGGTGCACTGATAGGAGCTGGTGGTGCACCGTAGGCTGGCTGACTAGAATGCGGCATATAAGAGCCACAACCACCTGCGAGCACCGTGGGATGCCTAGAGTTCTGAATGAAATGGTCTGGAAGGATGGCCTCTACCATAAGTACCCCCGCCTCCAGATGAGGCACCGCTGAATCCACCAAAATGAAGAGGTCTCTTGTCCGACCCCTGACCTCCCTGTCCAAGAACTATCTCAACTTATTTGGCGACATTAGCCGCATCCTGGAAAGAAATCTCACTCCCAGTCTCCTTGGCCATTTGCAATCTAAGAATAAACCTCCTTACCCTCTCTCTCTCGGTGGGGAGAAAAAGAATAGCATGAGGGGCCAAGTCCACAAAGCGAGTCTCATACTGAGTAACAGTCATGCTGCCTTGCTAGAGATGCTCGAATTGACGGTGGCACTCCTCTCTCAAGGTGATAGGCAGAAACTTCTCTAAGAAGAGATGTGAGAACTGGTCCCAAGTAAGAGCAGGCGACCCAAATGGTCTGGTCAATAAGTAATCCCTCCACTATTTCTTGACGGAACCAGTCATCTGAAAAGCAGCAAAGTCGACCCCATTGGTCTCCAATATACCCATGTTCCGAAGAACCTCGTGACAACTATCAAGATACTCCTAGAGAACCTCTGAAGTAGCACCATTGAAACGAACTGGAAAAATCTTGGTTAACCTATCCAACCTCCACAAAGTCGTAGAGGACATAGCTGACCCATCAACGGGCTGTGCCGCAAACAATCGACTGAACTACTCCGACTGGGTGGGCTACTGGAGTCTGAAACTAGGAGCCATCTGCTCTAGAGTGTGAGTAGCAGGAGTCTGGGATCCTCCTCCAGCCTGGGATACGGCTGGTTCCATCGAAAATGCGCCAGTCTGGGCCACACTCTCCATAAGACCCACTAATCAGACTAAGGCATCTTGAAGCATTGGGGTAGCAATAAACCACTCCGAGACCTGAGCTGGTCCGGCAGGAATAGTCTGATCTAGAACCTCTTCATCGAACTCTACCTGAGGCTCCGCAACTGGGGTTTCTGCTTAGGCCCTAGGTTGGGCCCTGCCCCTGCCCCTTCCTCGGCCTCTGGCAAGTCCTCGACCTCGACCTCTGCCTCTTGTAGGAGCTACTATTGGAGGATCCGGTTGCTGATAAGCGGAAGAAGCGGTACGTGTTCTTACCATATACGAGAGAATAAGAATAGGATAATTCAATCAGTATTGAGATAACAAAATCGCACGACAGAGTTGAATAAAAGTGAAATTTGTTCCTAAACTTCATAGCCTCTGGGAGATAAGTACAGACGTCTCCATACCGATCCCCCAGACTCTACTACGCTTGTCCTTTAATTGTGAGACCCAAGCAACCTAGTTCTCTGATACCAACTTGTCACGACCTCAGTTCTCAATATCGGGACCGTGATGGCGCCTAGCGATTCACTTGCTAGGCAAGCCAACATCAGAAATTCACAACACAATAATCTTAAAAACTTACAGCTAATTGCTACAATATAACACATGATGAATTAATAAGGAGACATAAATGGATAACAACACCGTATATATTATATATCTCTACCCATGATCTGGAGTCACAACTCACGGACTACTATGACTTATCTACAAATATTTGGCTGAAGGAAAAATACAACTATTTATGAGTCGAAGAAAAAGTAAAATAAGCAGGTAGGAGGGGACTCCAAGGACTGCGGCGCCGATAGTTCTACCTTGGGTCTCCTGTGTATAAGTCAGCTGCAAATCTCAGAATCAGCTCGGACTAATACCTGAATTTGCACAGAAAGTGCAGAGTGCAGTATTAGTATAACCGATCTCATGTACTGGTAAATGTCCAACCTATCCTCGGCGAAGTAGTGACGAGGCTAGGATAAGACACCCACAAACAACCTATGTAGTATAATCATACATGTAGAAATAACAGCAATAGCAGAAATAGGACATAAAATATTGGGAGGGGAAATACTGAGGGGTTCACAATATAAGAAATCAGAAGCAGTGATATAACTAGATAATTCAAAATGCTTTAAACATATAAGACAAGTAAGAACGGTAAAACAAACTGCACGACATCACCCTTCGTGCTTTTATTCTCGACCTTACCATATGTATCAATAGAACAATAAAAGAAACTGCATGGCATCACCCTTCATGCTTTTACTCTCAACCTCACCATATGAAATAATAAAAATGGCACGACATCACCTTTCGTGATTTACACTCTTCCTCACCATATGAAATAATGAAATGGCATTGCATCACCCTTCGTGCTTTACACTCTTCCTCACCAAACAAAGATCAATAATAACGGATAGACAAAAATATCAAAGAAAAACTAGCATTTCATCAATACTTAATACTTTAGATCAACCTCAACCTTGAGCCAATATTCAATAATTACCAAATCTTAGTAAAAACCGGATAGAAGTTTCCCAACATCACAAATGACTACGCTAAGCATGAACAACATGATTAAGGACTACAACGATTGCAAGAATATGGTTCACTCGCATGTTATGACTCGACAACAACATATAGGTGCTCGTCACCTCACCTATACATTGTACTCAACAACCAAACACGTAGCAAATAAGCAAGCAACACCTAATCCCTCAAGCCAAAGTTAGACACTACACTTACCTCGATCCATTGGCCACTCATTGCTCAAGTACCGCTTTTCCTCTAGAATTAACCTCCAACCCACTCGTAACTATTCATAATTAGCTGAACAACATAAATTTTCGCGAAAGAAATCAATCTCAATACACAATTATAGTTTTCCAAATTTTCCCCCAAAAAGTCAAAAACTGACCCTGAGCCTGCTTGGCCAAAACTCGAGGTTCGGACAAAAATCCATTTACCCACTCACCCCCGAGCAAAAATATGTAATTAGTTCCGTAATCCGACCTCAAATCGAGGTCTAAATACCCAAATTTGCAAAATTCCCAATTCTCCCAAAACACCTAATTTCTACCCTTAAAGAACAAGATTTAGAACTAGGAATTCAATGAATGATAATGGAAATTGAAGAATACGAGTTAAGAAGTGCAAACCTATGATTTAGTGTTGAAATCTCTCTTCAAAATCGCCCTAGGTCGAGTTCTAGTGATGAAAAATGAAATTTGGGAAGAAGTCCCGTTTTGTTCTGTTTTAAAAATCACTCGACAACTCTTCATCGCATTCGCGAGAGACCTGTCGCGACTGCGATGCGCAGTAGCCACAAAGGCCTTCGCGTTCGCGTAGGTCTGTCCCCCCTAACCTTTGTGTTCGCGAGCCTAGGCCCGCGTTCACGTAGAACAACTCGAAGCATTCCCAACCATCCTCTAATACACTACACATTCGCGTCTAGCTGGTCGCATTCGCGAAGAGTAGACCCCTCAGTGCTCCGTGTTTGCGACCCAAGCCTCGCGTTCGCGTAGAAGAAATCCACCCCAGCCCAGCTTACACTTCGCGATCGCAAAGCACAAAGCATCAGCACACTAGAACAACAGAAACATTAGATTTTTCTAAGTCTCAAACTACCCGTGGCCTATCCGAAACTCACTCGAGGCCTCTGGGCTCCAAACCAAACATGTATACAAGTCTAAAAACATCAGACGGACCTGCTCGTGCAATCAAATCGCCAAACTAACACCTAAAACTTCGAATTTAGCACCAAAACCTATGAATTTCTCAAGAACACTTTAAAATTACTATTTTCTCAGCTAAAGGTCCGAATCACGTCAAATCAGTTCTGTTTCTCACCGAATTTCTCAGATAAGGTAAAAATATCATAACGGTATAGTACCGAGCTCCGGAACCAAAATACGGACCCGATACCAACAATATCAAACATTAAGCAAATTCTCTAAAATCAACAAATTTTTAGTCTTTTAATTTTTGACAAAAATTCATATCTCGAGCTAGGGAATTCAGAATTCAATTCCGGGCATACGCCCAGGTCCCATATTTTACTACAGACCCACCTGGACCGTCAAAACACGGGTCCGGGACCGTTTACTCAAAACGTTGATCAAAGTCAACTAAAAATCATTTTTAAGGCAAAAATATCATTATTTCTTCAATTTTCCACATAAAAGCTTTCCGGAAACACGCCCGGACTGTGCATACAAATCGAGGATGGTAAAAATGAGATTTTTAAGGCTAACGAGTGCAGAATTGTGTTCTAAAACACAAGATGACCGTTTGGGTGATCACACTAAACCACCCAAAACATGAGGCCTCTTGGACTCCCTTTCACCCGCTCCTGACTACAGACCATCTATATCTACCGAGCAATGTCGACCGCCTCGTCAAAACTAAAGCCACACGCCCTCCCCGAGTCATAAGCAACCACAATTAATATTTGAGTCCATCAATGAACATCCTAATCCTCTCCTTATCAGTGAGAACCAACCCAACTACGTGACGAGCCAACTCAGAAAACCTCCTCTTGTACTGCGTCACAGACATGCCCTCCTAACGAAGTTGCTCAAACTGTCTGCGCAGCTCCTCCCTGTGAGACTACGACACGAACTTCTCCCAAAAGAGAACGGGGAACTCCTGCCATATAAGTGGTGCTGCACCGACCGTCCTGCGCATAACATAAGCCTCCCACCATCTGAAGGCAACCCCAGAGAACTGAAAAGTAGTGAACGAGACTCCAGTAGTCTCCAGAATACCTGCTGTACGAAGAATCTGCTAGCACTTGTCCAAGAAACCCTGGGCATCCTTCGACTTAACATTGCTAAATGATGGAGGCTGGAGCCTCCCAAATCTCTCAAGCTTCCTCTTCTTATCATCATCAATCATAACGGGGACCATCGAGGTTTGAGCAACTACAACCAACTAGGAAGGTAGTACCTATGGTGTCTAAAGTCCCTTCATCACCTGCTTTGGAGTAGGGGCTGCGGGGCTATGAGTTCCTTCCCTGACTTGAGAAGTGGCTGGTGCGGTCGGAGCCGAAACTACCTGAGCAAGGCTCGTGAAAATAGTCAATATCTAGGTCAAAGCCTATTGAAGACCTAGAATCACGATGGGTACAGTGGGAGCTTGAGCTGGCCCCTAGCTCAGCCATATCTGGAACCTTCTCCTAATCCGGAGCAATTAGAGGATCTGCAGGTGCTTCCCTAGCTGCTGTACAAGCTGCACCTCTGCCCCTTCCACGGCCTCAGCCTCTCGTGTCCCTAGCTGGTGGTACTGGTGGCTGTCCCTCCTGTCTGGTAGCACATTTCCTCACCATCTGTGAGGGAATATAATACAAAAGTTTAGTTATCGGAATCAAAAAATCCACACGACAAGAATACAAGAACGTGAAGTTTTCTTAAGGGTTCAACAACCTCTCGATGATAAGTACAGACGTCTTCGTAACGATCCGTAAGATTCTACTAAACCTTCTCATGATTGGTGAGACCTATGTAACCTAGGCTCTGATACCAACTTGTCACGACCCAAAAACTAGGTTGTCTTGATGGCGCCTATTGTAGTACTAGGCAAGCCGACATCTATGAAATAACTCCAACACTTCACCAAAAATGGGTTTAAAATAGTTAAGAAAATAAAACTTCTCATAAACGGATAGAAAATCCAAAACACAACGCGAAAGTTCCCAATATCAGGGTGTCACTGAGCACATGAACATATAAATATCACAAGTCTAGAAAATAATGTCTAACATAGTCTGAAGCTAATACAATAAGAGGAAAAGATAGGGAAAGAGAAACAAGGTCTGCGAAATGCTGGCAGCTACCTCAGAATCTCCCGAAGATCAACTGCGAAATGAATCAACAACCTCCGTGTCCGAAAACACCTGGATCTGCACACGAAGTGCAGGTTGTATCGAGAGTACATCCAACTCAGTAAGTAACAATACTAAATAAAGAACTGAAAGCAGTCACGAGCTTTACGGTTAAGGTTCAATTACAATAATTTCACATAAGAAGGTAGGCATGCTTTCAAGTTCGACAATGAAGGCCAAAACAATAAATTCATGTCCAGTTCAACTTAGACAGAGGATAATATCTCTCAGAAATTGTAAAACAGTGATTTATGACAGCTGAAATGCAATAATAATGAAATCAATGCATCTTTTCAGAGCAACAGTCACTCAGTTCTCTCATTGACTCCAACCTCACAATCACTCAGTACCCAACACTCACATTTAGTAGGTACCTGCGCTCACGGGGGTGTGTGTACAGACTCCGGAGGGGCTCCTTCAGCCCAAGGAATAATGGAAACTGAGATATGGTATCCAAGTAAAATTTAGACTTAGTACAAATAACAATTAACAGGTAATTCAACATGTAACACGACCTCTGTGAGTCCCAACAATACCTACACATAGCCTAAACATGATTTCTAACATGATCAAATTTCTGTAACACATGGAGAGCATATAGCTAGCAACAAGATGTTCAACTGCACAGTTCCATGGAATGGACCAAGTCGCAACTCCCGCGGTGTACACCCATACGCCCGTCACCTAGCATGTGCGTCACCTCCAAACCAATCACAAGACACATAATACGGGGTTTCATACCCTCAGAACCAAATTTAGAACTATTACTTACCTCAATCCGAGCAAACCTCTACTCCACCACATATTTTCCTCGCAAATCGTCCTCCGAATGCCAAGCCTCGAATTTAGCCACAAACAATTCGATACAATGAACCTAAGCTAAAGGAATCAATTCTTTAAAAAAAATACTAAGCTTTAAGTCAAAAGTCAACTCAAAATTCAGCTCCCGGCCCCATGTCTCGGACTCGAGTAAAAGTCACAAAATCTGAACACCCATTCGACTATGAGTCCCACCCATAACAACATTACTCAAATCCGATATCAAAATCCCATTCAAAACCACAAAATCTAGCCTAAGAACTTTTCTTCATTTTCCCCAACTTTCCACCCCAAATCACAATTAAATGATGGAATCAAAGGCATAATAATGGAAATTAACCAAAACTAGATAAGAATCACTTACCCCAAACACCCACGTGAAAATCTTTCCAAAAATTCTCCTTCTACCGAGCTCCCTAATCAATTTTGTGTTATGAACTTAAAACCCTCATTTTTGAAACTCATAATCTGCCCAGTTAAGCCTTCATCGGGAACGCGACCTTCACCACGCATTCGTGTAGAACAATTAATTATATTGCCCAAATCCTCCTACAAGAACGCGCTAAAAAACTCGCTAATGCGATGCTTCGCTGACCCCTTACTTCGCGGATGCGACCTCCCTTCCATGAACGCATAGACCAATCGCGTGGGGTCTTACCTGCCTCCTTTATTATTCACGAACGCGTCACCTTTCTCGCGTTTGCGATGCACCCTTTCCCAAACCTTCGCGAACACGGACCTCTCTTTGCGAACATGAAGAACAAATCCTCGTGAGCCTCCAGATACACTTCGCGAATGCTTAAGAGGAAACCAGTAACATTATAACCAATAGTCTTCATCCATAATGCCAAGTCCAAAACTGATCCGCTAACCATCCGAAACACACCAGAGGCCCCCGGGACCTCAACCAAATATACCAACAAGTCTCAAAACATCATACGAACTTAGTCGAACCCTCAAACTACCTCAAACAACATCAAAAACATGAATCATACACAGATTCAAGCCTAATGAGCTTTGAACTTCCAATTTCTACAAATGATACCGAAACATATCAAATCACGCCCGATTGATCACAAATTTTGCACACAAGTCACCAATGATACCACAGACCTATTCCAACTTTAGGAATCAAAATTCGACTCCGATATCAAAAAGTCCACTTCTTGCCAAACTTTCCAAAAATTCAACTTTCGCAATTGCAAGCCTAATTAAACTACGGACCTCCAAATCACAATCCAGACACACTCCCAAGTTTTAGATCACCCAGTGGAGCTAACAGAACCATCAAAACTCCATTTCGGAGTCGTTTAGACATAAGTAAACATGCATTAAACCATTTCAACTTAAGCTTTCCATTATGAGGCTAAGTGTCTTAATTCATTCTGAAATCCTTCCGGACCCAAACCGGCTAGCCCGATAAGTCATATAAAAAACTGTAAAAGTACAAAATAAGCAGTAAATTAGGGAACGAGACTACAACTCTCGAAACGACCGGCCGAGTCGTTACACATGTATCTTGTGTTCTCTAGCATAAATCTTTAGCTAGTGGAGTAATATTTTATTGACTTCAATAACTCTAACTAGTTATATGGGGCATACTTAAAGTTACTTCCTATTTTCTCATGAATAGAATAACAGTATATGTGATCTTTTACTTTAATTTATTAACATACACCTTCCCTCCATGTTGTAGAGTGTTTCTTATCTTCCAAAGCTCCCACACTATGGCAGCTGATATAATCTTATAAATCATCTTAATGTGTTGTCTTTCTACTAATTCCCTCCATGTTCTTATGACTTTTGTTAGCTGCATTAATGAAATATTGATACCAACAGGTCCACAAAAGTATTTTCAGATAGTCTGTGCTATATTAGAATTTAGTAACACACGAGCTATAGTTTTCTCCTGTGGTATTATACATAAACTACATTTAGATGCAATCTGAAAACCCTATTTCTTTAAAGTATCATCTAATAGAAATTTGGTTTTCTACAATCTCCATATGAAGAAGCTAATCTTAATAGGAAGTCCTTTCAACTACATGTATTCATATATTTTGGTAGGTTCCTTCTTTGCCTCATCACCTGAAAAGCAGAACATACTGTGAAGTTAACCCTAGAATCTAGCTTCTAGTATGGTCTGTCCAGACATCCCCTCATGTGGGTGGTCTAACCTTTTGAATGATGTTATTAGCCATCTCTTCCAGTGGTAATTCCCTTAACTATCCCTCCTTCCATCTTCCATGTTCCTCTACTCCATGAACCCGTACCATTGTAAAATCACATAGAAAAGTTTGTGGCATAATTGTCGCGCTCCCTCTTTCCTCCCCTTTACGGATTGGTCAGGCTATTCGACATTATCGGGATAACTCATTTTCTTTTAGGAAAGGGATAAGGAATTGAAGAGTCGCCACCTAATGATTTAAGGTGCGTTAGGGCACCTACTAAAGGTTATTTACAAACACAGATTAGATAAACCAGAGATAGGGTAAGGGCTTGAAATTACTTCAAGGGGAAGGTGTTAGGCACCCCTCGAAGTCCACAACTGTGGTTCCCGGCCAAACAAGCTTTGTGAATTTTAAAACAGGTAACACATAAAAAACACATAGGTAAAATAAATAAAGGTTTTTGAGAAGATTCGCAGTCCAAGCACACATATGTGCTAAATTTTAAGAGATTTAGAGTCTAGGCACACCTATAAGGTTTTGAAAGAGTTATGATCTAAACACACATATGTAAGGGATAGGGGGTCCTAGGTTGTTTATCTTATAGGGTGACATCAGTACAATTCCCGGTAATCACTCTTCAGAAGAGGGGCTACATGTTGCATTAGCACACCGAATATCATATCCATATCTACCCTTTCCCATTCCTTAGTGGTTATTAAAGCGAGTGTTGTTTAACGATCTCTATACGTGCTGTTACCTGTCCCTTCTTAATGGTCCCGAAGGAGATTAGGACCTCTACCTATAGGCAGTTCTAGACATACCCCTAAGGTTAAAAGGATAAAATTCCAAGCGACATGCAAAAACAAATAGGACTTTACAAATAAATGCAGAAAAAAGCAGTTGCAGGGTGATGAAGACAAAATTTTGAATGAAGAGGAGTAACATATTTTATGTTAACGTTGTTTATTGTCCTATGATCAGGATTTCTAAGGGATAAACATAAAACATGGATTAGATGCTGAAACAGTAGACATGAAATCCTAGGAACATGGTAATGGTGCATGCTTGGCATGGTTTGAATGAACATGCTTGGTCCTAAAACATTGATTCTAATGTATATAGAAACAATGTAAAGCTTAAAACATGATTTCCACCCGATGATGTTAACATAACTATATGGCTACCCTACTTACTTCACTAGCCATCCCCAATATCTATTTAAGAATAATTATTATAGACCAGCTGACCAAATTACATAAATAGATAAAGGAAAAGAAGAAATTAAACTATAGGGAGCCTGAAAAATAGGCCCAGATTCCCAGAACCTCAATGCCCAAATATTTCATAGACTTTTCTCATATTCAGGTGTGTTAGAGTTCTCTAAGGACATCAAGGGATCCCGGGCAGTGCTCACACCCAGATTTCATAACCATAATTGAGTAAGTGCAGTGTGGAAGGGCCATCCCCAGTGCATCAGAGTTCAGAGGGATCTCACAGGAATCCCAAGGCAGTCATACACTGGAGGGGCTGAACCTAAGGACCTAAGAGTAGAGTGAGAGTACTTGACATAGTTTTGAAAAGGTTTTTATAGGAAAGATAGTGTTTGAAAAAGACAGAGTTGAAACAATATTATAAAAATAGGAGAGTTGTTTACTAAAAAAATAGTTTTTGACAAGAGTAGGACAATTAACAAACAATAGACTAATCACAACACAAATAGATTCAACACATTCAAAACACAGTCCTTCATACAGAGGTGATGGGAATTGGGGACACATAGAGCACATAGTATACAAGAGCATAGAAGTTCTTGTAAGGGTTTATGGGGATTAAGGGATAGCTAATTGTATCAACACAACATGAATTTCAGAATCAACACAGAATCAGACCACTTAGTATACAATTTCTTTACAAATAAAGGTTCATATTAAAAACCAGGTAAACATAAGATAGAGCAGAGTCACATTGGGACATACTACAAGGGGTAACATATTCATAAGCATACCGATCCTAAGGGGGAGTGTGAAATAACATAATATGCTAGATGAAAAATGATGCAGACATGTCAATTACATGTTGAACAACAGAACCATAGATAGAAAATGATCAGAAACATGATAAACGGAAGTAGTAAAAGAAACATGTTGGTTTTTGGACTTGAATTGAAATCAGAACATACTAGTAAAGATATAGTAAAAACAAAGGTGAAGGGGGCAGCAGAGCACAATAGTTAGCCTTGGCTTGCAGCCGGTCAACTCAGAATAATAGTAAGTGACACAGAAAGATAGCATAAAGCTTTGAGTGTAAGAGATACAGTTTGAACTAATGTGTTCGTGTGTTGAGTGAATGAAAGAGCAATGTATATATAGTTTGAAACTAGGTAGAGAATAAGATAAAAATCAAAGTCATGCAGTGATTGGGGGATCATAGTCAATCAGCATAAAGTCAATGTAAGTACTCCCTTTAATTAAGGAGTTAACTTTGAACGGTAATAGACATGCAATAAATAAGGTAAAATACCATATGACCGGAATATAACACAATAAGGAAATAATTTCAGCACAGTACCAGTATAGAACATGTAATTGAGGCTAGGTTCAGAGGATTCTAATTAAGGAAATAACATGAGAACTAATTTGACAGCATATTCGACCATAAAATAAGGCAATAAATAAGCTAAGGTCGGAAAATCAGCAGGGAAATCATCATAAGGGATTAGTGAAAGGTATCAATCACAGGGAATCAAAGGTTCAAATAGGAAATAGTGTTGATTAGGGGGAATCAACATAAATTGCACAGAATAAACACATGATAAGCAAGGCAGAAGGCAAGAATTACAACCCTAATAGACGTGGTAAATTAAAGATCATATAGAATCAGGGATTCAAAGTAGAATATAGTACTGATAAACATAAACCTCTGGGAGTTAGAGAGGTAAGCACATAATAGGCAGAATCATAAGCCCTAGTAAGTTAAACAGGGTGAAAATAACAAAAATACTCAGATTAATCGAAACAGATTCATGAGAATCAAACATACAAACAAGTTTGAGAGAATGAACTGTAAAGATAAACTCAGAACCCAAAGGTTAAACTAAGAAACTTAGGGTTTTCAACATAATTAAGATAAAGGAAAGACTTAAACAAATCATTTAAACATAGTGAAAATTACAGAATAACACTAAAGTCAGAAGAAGAATCGTTTTTAAAAAGGAATTAAGAAACCCTAGTTTGAAAATGAAGAGATGCTTTAGGAAAATAGGAAAATCTTTAAGAAAACAAGAAAATACCCGAGAATATCCTAGATCTATTGAAGATATAAGAAATCTAGTGTTAAAATTAGGATTTCAGAGAGAAACCCAAAGAGAGAGAGAGAGAGAGAGAGAGTCGGCTTAGAAACCACAAGTTCTAGCCGGAGATGGGGGGATCTTACTCAGATGGCCATGGACGGCCTGAGAATGACATGAAAACCATAGGGGTGAGTGAACCGCCTTCTGGTTCCTTTGAGGACCTCACAGCAGCTATAAACCGGTGTGAGAAGGAGCCATTGAGGCTGGGATGGTGGTGAGACCACCATAGTTACAGGCGAGCAAGCAGCCGATGAGAGGAGATTAGGGTTAGGGCAGAGAGAGTTTGGGAGAGAAGGAGAGTGTGATGCGGGCAGAGGGAAAATGAGAGAATGAGGGTTTAGGGGGGGTAGGTCGTTTAGGTTAAACAAGGTAAGAACAAATCAAGGCCGTTGACCAAAATTGATCAACGACCAAGATATAATCAGATTGGTTCGGGTAGGATTAACGGATTGGGCTTGGGGTTTGGTCTGGTTTAATTAAGGGATTAGGCTAGTTTAAATATGTTATAATTAAATTAAAAATGGGCTATTTGTTAAATACCAAGATGACTTAATTAAAATAATTTTATAAAATAATTACTAATTATGAAAATGAATTCTATGCATGGAAATAATTTTAAAAATGATTATTTGGTATTTAAAAATATAAAGGACTAATTTCTAGTAAAAATAGTACAAAATTATATGCATGGACTATAATTTCAAAGTGATTAAAACTATAACCAAAAGGTGCCAAATTGGCTATTTATGGAGTAATTTGGCCTTAGTAGGACCATAAACAATAAATTGAATCAAGAAATGTTTTTTTTTAAATCATTTGTGATGCAATTTTATAATTATTTATTGAAAATAAAATACTGGACAAATTAGGAAAATTATGGAAAATACCAATTGCTATTAATGCATGATTTTGAAGGTATATTTGCAATTTCAAATATTTTTCGAGAAAAATTGGGTATCAACAACTGCCCATCTTTACCCGGAAAGGATGAAAGAGTTGTCGGGTAAAGATATTATGGCCAATTTTGACTGAGCGAAAGGGTTAGAGAGATTTAGGCCGCACACTGGCTTCTGAGCTGCCTACATATCCCTGGTTTTACAAGAATCAGATCGTATGTAGTTCCGGATCCATCAGCGAAGTATACTGATTAAGTCATCACAAGAATTGACGTAATATCTCGGGCTAGATGAACGAACGGTTCTACAGAAGAGGTTAGGTTTGATATGGCTGGGAGAATTGGAGCGGGATCGCTCCTACGGGGTAGTCGTCGCTTGCCGGGTTACCTGCAAATACAAGCAATACAAGCGTATACTATGCATAAATTTAAACATGATGCAAGCTCCCGTTGGACTATGAATGTTGTCTTCGGACAGTTAGGGATGACGTCCTCAGACCATGATGTCCTGGGCCATGAGTGGTTTGATGAATGATTCACAGGCCATGAAATGATGTTCTCGGGCCATGAAGATGGTGCCTCCGAACTATGATGCCTTTGAATAATGATATGCAAGATTGCGAGAGATACTCAGGCCATGACATGGTGTCTTCCGGCTATGAGGATGATGCCATTAGACTATGACGCCTTTGGACAAGTTGGCGATATTTCAGCCCATGAAATGTAATAATATGATGTCCACAAGAAAAAACTTAGTCTTGGGAAATGGAGGGCAGATCTTAGCCCGAAAGAGGAGTGAAGTAAATAATGTTGGAGAGACAGTGCTTAGTCTCGATGAAAAGAATGTAAATCGGAGGCAGAGATTAGCCTCATGCAGGTATGGAGACAGAGCTTAGTCTCATGCAAATGAAGGCATAAATTAGCCTTGTATGAATGAGGAGGTAGAGCTTAACCTCATGCAAGGTAGAGACAGATCTTAGTCTCATGCAAGATGCAAGACAAGGTTTAGTCCCATGCAAATAAAGGCAGAGATTAGCCTTATGCAAAGGGAAGAAAGAGATTAGCCTTATGCATATGGGGGAGGTAGAGCTTAACCTCATGTAGGATGAAGGCAGAGCTTAGCGTTATGCAAGGGAAGGCCACGTTTAGCCTTATGTAGAAATTAGAATGAATAGCAGATATTAGTAGAATTTCTTAGCTGGTAGAAGATTTTGATAACGTGATTGTTGTAAGGATTGTGACTTTGAGGCATGTCTATCCTTTGTCCCTGCAACCAAAGAAAAATTGTGAGTTTTATAGACGGGGGAGGTTGCTTTGTGCCTTCGTTGGGTTTACTTGCTTCGCTCTGCTTGGTCTGATGATTCTTTTTGCGTCATCGGGGTAGCGTTTGCTAAACAGAGCTATATTTTGAAAATGTGCATGATTTTATAAAGACATAGTAAAAATCTATTTTAAGAAATTTAGATGAACCGATGACTGTGACATGGTCCAAGACATTGCAACCGCTCATGCTATGGAATTTTGAGGGTCCTCCTCAAAATTATGCGTAGTTCAGTTACATCATTGAAGAAAAGCATAGAATGTTACGTATAATATCGTTTGACTGCATCTGAATTGATTGGCTTTGGCCAAACTTCTCCGTCCATTTCTGCAAGTATGAGAGCTCCTCCTGTCAATACTCGATGAACCATATACGGACCTAGCCAGTTGGAAGAAAATTTCCCTTTGGCTTCGTCTTGATGTGGAAAAATCTTCTTTAACACCAGCTGCCCTGGTGTGAACTGTCTTGGTTTGACTCTCTTGTTGAAGGCTCTGGACATTCTACTCTGATAAAGTTGACAATGAAAAATTGCATTCATCCTTTTCCCATCTATGAGGGCCAACTGCTCGTAGCGGCCTCTTATCCATTCTGCGTCGCTGAGCTCAGCTTCTTATATATTCTTAAGGAAGGGATCTCCACTTCGCCAGGGATAACAACTTTCGTACCATAAACCAGTAAATAAGAAGTTGCCCCGGTTGATGTGCGGACTGTGGTGCGGTATCCCAATAAGGCGAATGATAATTTTTCATGCCACTGTTTGTGCTTTTCTATCATTTTTCTCAATATCTTTTTGATGTTCTTGTTGGCGACTTCCACAACTCCATTAATCTGTGGTCTATAGGTTGTGGAATTGTTGTGCTTGATTTTGAAAGTCTCGCACATGGCTTTCATCAGATCACTGTTGATATGGAGCCGTTGTCGGTGATGATTGACTCCGGAACCTCGAACCGACAAATGATACAGTCACGGACAAAGTCTGCCATGACTTTCTTAGTAACTTCTTTGTATGATGCCGCTTCGACCCATTTTGTGAAGTAATCAATTGCTACTAGGATGAACATGTGCCCATTTGAGGATGCGGGCTCGATTGGTCCAATAACGTCCATTCCCCAGGGGACGAACGACCAAGGTGAGATTGTTTCATTGAGCTCATTTGGGGGTACCTTTATCATATCTGCATGTACCTGACATTAATAACATTTATGGACATATTGGATGTAGTATGTTTCCATGGTCATCCAGAAGTAACCGCCTCTGAATATTTTCTTTGCTAAGAAAAAACCATTCATGTTTGGGCCACATGTCCCAGCATGTATCTCTTCAAGTAGTCTGGAGGCTTCCTTTGCATCGACACATCTTAATAATCCCAAGTTAGTAGTCTTTCTGTACAGGTTTCCTCCGCTGAGAAAGAAACTGTTGGACAATCTCGGGAGCGTGCGTTTCTGAGTGTGATTTGCAAGATCTGGTTACTCTCCCTTTGACAAGTATTACCTGATGTCGTGGAACCATTGTCTCCCGTCTGTTTCTTCTTCAATTTGGGCACACAATATGCTGGTTGGCTATGGATCATTACTGGAATAGGATCAATGAAGTTCGTACCTGGGTGCTGTATCATGGATGATAGAGTGGCCAATGCATCAGCAAACTCGTTCTGAATTCTGGGAACATGCCAAAATTTTATCTTTGTGAACCTTTTCCTCAATCCCTGCACATGGTGCAGATATGGCAATATCTTGGAATTCTTGGTAGCCCATTCTCTTTGTACATGGTGTATTAGCAGATCTGAGTCACCAATTACTAGCAATTCCTGGATACTCATGTCAATGGCCATATTGAGCCCTAAGATGCATGCCTCATATTCTGCCATATTATTGGTATAGGGAAATCCGAGTTTGGCAGATACCGGGTAGTGTTGACCTGTTTCCGATATCAAGACAGCTCCAATGCCGACTTTTTTGAAATTGGCTACTCCGTTGAAGAACATTCTCCACCAGTCATAGGATTCTACAATGTCGTCCCCTATGAATGACACTTTTTCATCGGGAAAATACATTTTCTGAGGTTCGTATTCTCCTCCCACGGGGTTCTCGGCAAGATGATCTGCCAGTGCTTGCCCCTTGACCGCTTTCTGAGTCATATAGACAATGTCGACCTCACTCAGCAGGATTTGCCATTTGGCCAGTTTGCCAGTGGGCATGGGCTTCTGAAAGATATATTTCATGGAATCCATCCTTGATATGAGATACGTTGTGTAGGTACAGAAGTAATGCCTCAGCTTCTGGGCTACCCAGGTTAGAGCACGACAGATACGTTCCAGTAGAGAATACCCTGAGTCATGTGGAGTGAACTTCTTACTCAGATAATAAATAGCCTGTTCCTTTCTTCCTGTCTCGTCGTGCTGCCCCAGAACGCAGCCAAAAGCTCCATCTAATACCGCAAGGTATAGTAGCAAGGGTCTACCTAGCTCTGGCGGGACCAAGATTGGTGATGTTGACAAGTATTCCTTAATTCTGTCAAAAAGCTTTCAGACGATCATCGGTCCATTCGGTCGCATCATCCTTCTTCAACATCTTGAAGATTGGTTCACATATAACCGTGGACTGGGCTATGAATCGGCTGATGTAGTTAAGGCGTCCCAGGAAACTCATTACACCTTTCTTGTTCTTTGGCGGTGGAAATTCTCTGATGGATTTGACCTTTGATGGATCCATTTCTGTTCCTCGGTGGCTGACGATGAATCCAAGCAATTTCCCAGCGGGAACTCCGAACGCACACTTTGCGGGGTTTAACTTCAAGTTGTGCTTTCACAGCCTGTCGAAGAATTTTCTCAAATCTACTGTATGGTCGGTGGCTCTTTTGGACTTGATGATGACGTCATCCACATACACATCAATTTCTTTATGTATCATATTATGGAAGATAGTAGTCATAACTCTCATATAAGTGGCCCCAACATTCTTTAAGCCGAATGACATCATCTTATAACAGTAAACTCCCCACGGCGTAATGAAATCCATTTTCTCAGCGTCTTCCTCGTCCACCCAAATCTGGTGGTAACAACCAAAGCAATCCATGAATGATTGAAGTTCATGCTTTGCAATTGTCAATCAAGATGTGTATGTTCGGGAGAGAAAAATCATCCTTCGGACTGGCCCGGTTGAGATCCCGGTAGTCGACACAAACTCTGATCTTTCCATCTTTCTTGGGTACTGGCAGGATGTTGGCTAAACATGTCGGATATTCAATAACCTTGAGAACCTTGGTGTTGATTTGCTTGGTAACTTCCTCTTTGATTTTCAGACTCATATCAAGCTTGAATTTTCTGAGCTTCTGCTTTACCGGCGGGCACATTGGATTGGTTGGTAACTTGTGAGCCACAATAGATGTACTTAGACCAGTCATGTCATCGTACGACCATGAAAATATGTCTTCATACTCTTTCGATAATTGTGTGTATTCCACTTTCTCTAATAACGACAGTTGAATGCTGATGCAAGTTTCTTTGGTAGTTTCTGAATCTCCCAGGTTGACTATCTCAATTTCGTCCAGATTGGACTTAGGTCTATTTTCAAAATCCTCAACTTCTCTGATAATCTCATCGGCTATGGTATATTCTTCCTCTGAATCACTGTCATTTTCTTGTGTTGTCTCATTGCATGTCACAGTCGTTGGTTCATCAAGACAGGAAATAGTAATGCTGTAAGATAAAATAGTGAGAGAAAATGATAATAAATGAATGCAGATTCATTGAAAGTTTGGAGATTTTATTGGTAAATGCAAAAATGGAAAAGGCGAAAAGGAAATCATTAGAAAAAAATGAAATAAATAATGCTTGTTCAGCCTTGCTACCCCGAGACTCGTCGAGCCCTAGATGGTCTGACAGTCCAATTTTTGAAGAATGATCCCTTACTCACAGCTTGTATGATAGGGCCTTCCTCCTCCTCAACAATAACACAATATTCCATGTCACCATCTTCCAGGAATAGATCTTTCAAAGCTGCTAGAGTTTATTCTTCTTCTGAACCCCGTATGATATTAGCTTGCCGGAAAGTCTGCTCCAAATGTGGTATAGGTTGTTCCAATGGATAGTAGGGAACGCACCATGGTGGCGACCAGTCTTCGTAATCCTGCCAAGTGTATCTGTATCCCAACCCAAAAGTGGTGCCATGGTTCTTCAACTGTATTGGTTTGGAAATCCCCTGAAGATTTTTCCCGAGTCCTCTGCCAAGCTTGTTCCTGATCTAGTTCAATATGCTTTCGATCTTACTGTCCCACCATTTGTCTTTATCCATTGCATTGACCCGTTCAATGTGGTGGTAGGTTTCTCCACCCAGCCTTCTTCTACCTTCAATCACCGGGATGATCTGGCGACCATAGATATGATTGCTTCCGTCTCCATCGATGATCACTCCCTGGTGTTTCCATTCAAATTTTACCACCTGATGCAATGTTGATGCTACAACCCCAGCGACATGTATCCACGGACGTCCCAACAACATATTATAGGATACCGATATTTCTATCACCTGAAATTCAGTTTCGAACCATGTAGGTCCCATCTGCAGACAAAGACTGATTTCACCGATGGTAGACCTCTGAGAACCGCCGAAAGCCTTTACAGTCATAGATCCTTCTTTGATCTCTTGTAGTCCCTTTCCCCATTTCTTGAGTGTTGTCAACAGACAGATATTGAAGCTGGATACCCCGTCGAGTAGAATCCTGGTGATAAAGTAGACCTCACATTGCACAGTGATGTTTAGTTCTTTGTTATGACTTAGACCTTCAGGCGGAAGCTCGTCCTCGTGGAAAGTGATCTTGTGACTCTCCAGTACTTGACCTACCATATTGGCCATTTCTCCACTAGTTATGTTATTTGGCATATATGCTTCATTCAGCACTTTCATCAAAGCATTCCTGTGTGTCTCTGAATTCTAGAGCAATGATAGAATGGATATCTGGGCTGGAATTTTTTTCAGCTGATCGATGACTGAATATTATTCCCTGGCCTGCACCTTCATCCAAAGATCATCTGGGTCTGTCTCAATGACGGACTTTGCCAAGTGTTCAGGTGTATAGACCCTGTCGGTCCATGTCATCCCCTGTGCAGCACCAGCTTCTTCTATCTTGACTTTACCTTTCCTTCTTTCTTCAGCCGTGTAATCCTAAGGTACATAATTGCCGTTGAAAGGAGCGTGGTTAAAACTGTCACTCTGATTGGTGTAGCTACTCTCACTTCAAATGGAATGGGTGCTTTAGCAGGCAGCATAACTTCACCCTCGAATGGCAAATGTGTGCTTGCAGGTGGTGCCGCTTCAAACTTGAATGGGAGTGACGTAGTTACCTCGACGTCTCCGGATTGATGAATATGGACTATGACAGGATTAAGAGTGACTGTTGACTTCTTTGGGTCATCACCTTCTATAATTAACCCGATCGACCCCTCTGGGTCCCAATCTTCTTCTATCTCTATCATGTTGACAGCCCTATGGTCTGGAAGCGGATTGTTGCGAACATTGGAAGCAACTTCTTTTGCCTGGATGACCTTGTTATCAATCATAGACTGTATCTTATCCTTCAATGAGCGACATTCATCAATTGTATGGCCCTTCATGCCAGAATGGTATGCACAGGTCTTGTTTGGATTCACCCATTGGGATGGATTTTCAAGGGTTATAGCAGGGATAGGAATGACATAACCAGCATCACTTAATCTTTCATACAACTGGTCGATATGTTCAGCAATGACAGTGTATTGTTTAGGAGGTGTGCGATCAAAATTGGGTCGAGGTCTCGGGTAATTTTCGCGAGCAGGGGGTGATTGGAAGTGAGATGGCTGAGAGTTGTAAGTATGATAAACATGAGCTGGTTGGGAATATCTGGGGAAGTAGGCCGATATGTAGGCGGTGGAGATGGCTGATATGTTGATGGAGGTGCTGACTGATAGGTGAGTGAGGGTACTTGATAGGTGAGTGGGGAAGTTCTGTATACCAACGGGGATTAGGGTCCCTGTGCAACCATTACCGTTCCTGCATCTTTCTTCTTGGGTATACCACCAGACTGCAAGGCTTTGTTGGTGGCCTGTAGGGCCTCAAAGTTAGTGACCATTCCACTCTTGATACCTTTTTCAATTCTCTCGGCCAGCTTGATGATGTAAGAGAATTTGTTGTTTTCAATCATCATTAACCTCTCATAATACTACGGGTCTTGTGACCGGACGGAGAATTTGTTCGTCTGCTCTTCCTCTAGGGAAGGCCTGACCTTGGCTGCTTCAGATCTCCAGCGAGCGACATACTAGCGAAAAGTTTTGGTGGGCTTCTTTTTTAGGTTCTGGATGTAGAACACGTCTGGTGCATTCTCCTTATTGAACCTGAATCGGTCCATGAAGTCTGATGCCATACTTACCTAGTCCGACCACTTCTTAGGGTTTTGGTTGATATACCAGGATAAAGCATCTGCTGCGAGGCTCCTCATGAACAATTTCATACGAATCTTCTCGTCTCTTCCTACTCCAACCAATTTATCACAATAGGTCCTTAGATGGACCCTGGGATCACCTGTACCGTCAAAGATTTTGAACTTTGGAGTTTTGTAACCCTCTGGTAGTTGAACATCGGGCTGTATGCAGAGATCTTCGTAGTTCAACCCTTCGACTCCCTTGCTTCCTTCAACGCTCTGAACTCGACTTGTCAGCTTCTTGAGTTCCTCGGCCAAATTCTTAATGCGCATATCCTTCTCACTGGATTCAGGTGTGTAAGCAATGTGCTGGGTGGAGTGAGGTGGAGTCTCCACGTATATGGGGTTGTTCTGATGACCTGGTGTTTGAGCATAGAGGTGGTCACTTGTGGAGTCTTGTGGTTAAGGGATAATTAGCGGGGTATTTATTGGAGCGTGGAAAGTATTGTGCTGGTGTTGTGGTGTGATAATTTGTTTTTTCGGTGGAGTTGTATGATGATGAGTTATGGGAGGGTTTTGTTTGTTTGGGGTGTTCTGAGCAGGTATGGGATTTTGAGTGACATATGGGACACTGAGTGAGAAGGATAAATTTGCCAAATTCTGTACATGCTCAAGCTCCCCTTGGAGTTTCAACAACCTTTGCTCAAGTTGTGACATATCATCATTCTGAACTTGAGTACCTTGATTGTCAAAAGCTTCTGTTTGTTCCACTGACATTGTGTTTTCCTGTCTGATGTTGCCCAAATCTTCAATTTTGCCTTTGCCTTTTCCTTTAAGTGGACTAGGAGGAGGAGGAGGTGGAGGGCCCCTGAATCTTGTGTGATATGATGATGATGCCAGAATGCACGAACTAACCTTTAGGGAGGGGAATAATCAAGAGAAACAAAAACAAAATATAAAAGGTAGCCAAGTTAGTGAGGATCATGAGAAAATATTGTAGTATTTAAACACATAGTGCAGGAATAAAAGCGTGTCCTAATTTGGGAGCCTCGTTGTGCCAAAGGTAGGCCTAGCGACAAGTTGATTTTGGAGAACTTAGATGCAGAAATGCCTCATTTCATTAATGTAAAATAGACGAGTCCAAAACGACACAAAAATAATGAGCAGGAAATAAAGTCACTAATGGCACTTGGCCTTATTACATTGGTAAAAGAAATGAAAAGGAAACCTAGACTACTTAGTCCCCGAAGGACCTTCCCCAAGCTTGGTCTTCTTGGTTCTGTCAATCAGGTTCCCCAGGTCGTGCATGCGCAACAGTAGGTATACCCTTGCTAGATGCCCTCATTTGTTTCCCTCAACATTCTGGCAGTCGGCGACCCTTTTTCTTGTCTTTGCTTCTAACTCCATCAGACCCTCCTCCAAATATTCCAACCTTTCACTAGTCTTGATGGCCCTTTCCTTGCACTCATCGATCAGTTCCATATTAGTCTTGTGTTGCTACAGATGCTCGGCTTCAGACTCACGAAGCCTTTTGTGCAGATTATTGTATTTCACCTGAGACTCAACCGCTTCATCTATGGCCCTGTTATTCTTGATGCCTGGCTCAACTACACCTGCTATGCTGTCTTCCAGCCATGATAGGGAAAAGCATACATGCACTGCGTGGTATTTGTCGGGCTCGATGGTGTCCTTTTCTACAATAACCTTGAGATGCCACAAATGCTGAGCTTCACATTTGTACCGGATATCGTCATCTTAAAAATCTGCTCTGTAATGGCTCATTTTTGAGACTCGCAGTATAACTTGCTTTCTACCCGCCTGCCTCATGACCCTGATGAGAACATAGGGATATATGCCCCTTAAACCAATCAACAGTAGGTGCGGAGCGTCCCTCGATCTGATGATGAATTCACTGGTAGGGAACCATTCGAACATCCATTGAACCTGGTCCTCGGTCAAATTATCAAAAAACTGTGCCCATTCTGGAGTATTTTCTAATTGAGCGAACCTATCATGAATGTAAGTCATCCTCTTAGGGTAGTAGAATGCTATATGATCATTCCATGCCCTTCGTGGAAATTCCTGACGATATTGGTCTCTCTGGAGATGCTCCAATAACCAAACCTGTAGTAGCAGATTGCAACCCTCAAAGTGCTTGGCCCCCTTCTGGAAGTGGTCCAAGGCTCGGTATATGTCTGCTATGATCATAGGGACAATGGTATGTATTTGCCCTTCTATCCCTTCCATTAAGGTTTTGGCTACCATAGCTAGTCTAGTGTGTATGCAATCTCCTTTGCTTGGAAGCACCATCAGACCCAGGAAGCAAATGAAGAACACAAAAACCCTGCGGTGAATGTGACCCAAGGAAGTAATAGAGAACTCGTCTTAGAATATACAATAGGATTTGCTATGGCCGTATCGTTCATAGAGATAATCAAAAGGTATGTAATACTGTGTCAGTGTAACGACCCGGCCGGTCGTTCCGAGAATTTAGCCCTGTTTCGCATGTTTCTGCTTCTTTTTAGGTGGTTCAACTTCACTTATGTGTGTTGGTTCGGTTGGTTCGGGTTCAGAATGGTCATGATGAGAATTGAGGCATTTAGTCTCTTAAAGTAGCCTAATAGTTGAGAAAGTCAACTGAGAGTTGACTTATTAGTGAACGACCTCAAATGTGGATTTTATGGTTTGGATAGCTTCGTTAGGTGATTTGGGACTTAGGAGTGTGTTAAGAATATTTTTGTGATGTCCGATGGAGAATTAGGCTTGAATTGGCGAAAGTTAGTTTTTGGTGATTTCCGGTCGACATTGGAAAATAGGCTATCGGGGTTGGAATGGAATTTCAGAAGTTGGAACAGGTTCGTAATGTCATTTTGGATATGTCTGTAAAATTTCAGGTCAATCAGAGGTGTTTTGGTTGGTTTCGGCGTAGTTGGCGAAATTTGGAAGTTTCAAAGTTCATAGGCTTGAATTTGATGTAATTTTGGTGTTTTCGTGTTGTTTTGGGTGTTTCGAAGGCACGAATAGGTTGGAATAATTCTATGGGGTGTGTTGGTATGTTTGGTTGGGGCTCCGAGGGGCTCGGGATTGATTTCGGATGGTTGGCGGGGTTTTTGAACTTGGGAATTTGCAGCAAAAGCTGCTGGTGTAAATTCTGCTTTTGGCCGCACCTGCAGTAAGGCAGCCGCATGTGCGATTTCACTGGTGTGATGGGCCATGTGCTGGTGCAAAAGAGGCTAGGCATGGGAATATCCGCAGGTGCGAAGTTTTGGCCACACCTGCGAAGCCGCAGGTGCGGAATTTGGTCCGTTAAGTGGGATTCCGCATGTGCGCACCTGGGACCGTAGGTGCGGGTCCGCAGGTGCGATTAAGTGTCCGCAGGTGCGAAAATGCTGGCATAAATAGTATATAATATGCATCCGTGAAATTCATTTTATTATACCATTTTTGCATGCGAGAAGAGCTCCTTTGAAGGTAAATTGGAGAGAGTATTCGTGATTCTTCAGTGAAGGTAAGTTCTCGGATTATTAACATCGTTTCTATGCCATTACGATTTGGATTAGGCTTGTATTTGAGGAATTAAAGTAAGAAAAGTTTGGAAAATGGGAGGAAGGAGTTCGGAATTTCTTTTGGCAATTTTAGTGGGCAATTGTGGTCCGATTTTGATGTTTTTGGTATGTACGATCTCGTGGGAGGATAAGGGTTCTTGTGATGTAAATTTTATCGCATTCAGAGATGTAGGCCCGAGGCTCGGGTTTTGTCGAATTTCGAGATTCTTGTATAATTTGATAATTTTCGATTGGGTTGTGTTCCTTGAGTATATATTGATGATGTTAAACTGATTTTGGCTAGATTCGGAGAAATCGGGAGCAAATATGAGGGGCAAGAGCATTGCGGACTAGTGTCGTGGCGTGGTAGAGGTAAGTAATGGTTATAAATCTTGTCCTGAGGGAATGGCGCACAAGTCGGATGACGAGTATGTGGCGCGTACTGATTTTTGGATTGGACTAGGTCCTCTCCGCGGCAACTAATCAGTTGCATATTTACTCAGAACCTTATGTTAAACTATGTTCTAAAGATTTGTGAAATATTTGGGCTAAAACCCGTGTTTGGGGCCTCGTGTGGATCTGTGTAGACCCCTTGGGGGCTTTTTACTGATATTTTACCTCACTATGTATTGATGATTTCACTCATCTGCATTGTGCACACTGTTTTCGAAACTCAACATGATTTACACAACTTTGAATTTAAACTGATGTTTTGGGTCGAGTACCTTGTTTTACTGATTCGCCCGAGGGGCCTTTTGAGTGGTTCTGCTGAGTGTGGCCGAGGGCCAAGAGTGATGGTGAAGTGCTGAGTGATATTAGCGCTTGGGATGATGGAGCCCCTCCGGAGTCTGTACACACCCCCAGTGAGCGCACCGAGTGCCGAGTGACGAGTGATTGGGAGGCCGAGTGCCGAGTGATTGGGAGGCATGAGCGACTGTGAGGTGCTGAGTGATGGTGAGGTGCTGAGTGACTGTGAGGCATGCCCGAGGGGCTGATTATTATACATGTTTTTATCCGAGGGGCTACTTATGATTTTACTACTTTCATTTGCATACTAAATCTTTCGGTTTGAAGTTGTTAAACATATGAATTCTTTAAAGGATTTTTCTAAAGATGATTTGAAGGCATAATGATTTCACATATCTATGTTATACTGTTGGAAAGAAAGGATGTGCCTCTTGTGATTTGATGACATTGATTTTATGTGTTTCTTGCTGCTCAGACTTGATTTATTTTCATTACTACTGAGTTGGTGTACTCACATTACACCCTGCACCTTGTGTGCATATTCAGATGTTAAGGCAGTGTGAGCTGCCTATCTGTTCCAGAGATTCTCGGAGGTTTGCGAGGTAGCTGCATGCATCCGGGTTCTCGGGGGTTGTATTTAATGTTTGCGAGGTAGCTGCATGCATCCGTCTGTTATAGAATTTATTTTCTTTGAGTTGTATATTTTATGTAGATGCTCATGACCAGTGAATCCGGGTTCTCGGGGGTTGTATTTAATGTTTAGTATATATTTAAATATTTTATAAATATTTAAAGGAAACTTCATGGGTAATCGATATAGTAAAGAGGTAAATGGGAGGTTATTATGATTTGAGTGAAGTTTTGGGTGGCCTAGTTCCATGATAGGCGCCATCACGACTGGCCTGGATTTGGGGTCGTGACAGTTTGGTATTAGAGCGCTAGGTTACATAGGACTCATCAGTCATGAGCAGGTTTAGTAGAGTCTTGCGGATTGGTACAGAGACGTCTGTACTTATCTTCGAGAGGCTGCGGAATCCTTAGGAAAATCTCATAGTTTAAAAAATTCTTGTCGTGCGAATCCATTATATTCAGCCAAGAGCGTAACTCTTGAATTCCTTCCGTGTATTCGAACGCGCACGAGGGCGCTTGGTATTTGTTGTGCATCGATGGCTTGTGGCTTTCATGGATGAGATGTGATTTTGGCATGTTGTTAATGGACCAGTCTGGAAGACTTGAGGTCGGATTCATTCTATGGTTTGATTGCTGAGATTTTCGTAGCATGGGCACATGTAATTGGGGACTTGTATGTCTGTTTTTGTTCTTATTGATGAGAATTGGTGTCCAGATGACTATGTGGTGGGTGTGATTTGATGGTTAGATGTGTTCAAACTGTGAATTGTGTCAAAAAGGGCTGGCTGGAAATGTGGCAAGATTTATTGAGTGTTTGATTTTTGTCTCGATTTGGTATGTGGCCTTGAGTTGTCAGTATGTTGGAAGACCTCTCATGTTGAGTAGTTGTGGAGTGAAGCGGATTTCTCTGTTGGGATTATGGGTTCCTGGTGATGTCCTTTGAATTGATCATTTGCCCCAGTAATGTTCATGTATTTGATTGACGGTGTATTCCGGCCGTATTAGCACTCCTTGTTATTGTATTCATTGATGGCGTCCTGGCATATTTGCGTAGCCGGGAGTAGCATACTCAGCATCTGAGGATGGCATTATAAGGATTCAGGGAGAAAAGGCTCTATGCCAATTCTTTGAGAGTGAATTTTGTCTCGGTTCTTGTAGCATTCTTAGGACACGTGGTGTCTAGTGTGGGTATCCATGCGGTCAGTCATGTGTGGGTAGAGCTTCCAAAAGCTCGAGATTTCTGTGACCACCGCTCCAGTGTTAGTTCTTCCATCAGCTTTAGGTTTTTACCGCGTATTGTGATGCCTCGAGGGTAGGCGTTGTTGTGTTTAGATAAAGGAAGGTGTAGTGATTGCGTTTTAGTTCTGGTCTTCAGAAGGGTATGGAGAGATAACAATTAAGGCTTAGCGAGCAGGGGTACCTCCTGCGGGTTGTCCCAGGGCGTGTGGTCCCTATGTAGTTCTGTAATAAGTTCTCTTCTACCAGTAAGAGATATATGTTGTAATTGGAGTTTAGATCGCTTGTGGAAGTTGGCGTGACTTTTGCAATGGTGGATGCGAGATTTGGCAATTGATTTGAGTTTTAGATGGTTTGGGTCATTTAATCTTATGGAGGATTTAGTTGAATCCCACCACAACATGGTGGCAGTGTTGATGTGTGGGCATAGTTTTGTTTGTCTTGATCCTTGGCTTTGGGCCAAGTGGGGGAGTTCGTTATTGATAAGTTGATTCCATGATTATGTGTGGTGTTGGTTTTAGTTCGAGGTATAGTGGTAAATCAGTTATGACCTGCAGGCATGGGGTCTGGTAATGTCACGAGTAAGGGAAATTTCTTCGATGTAGGTTGTAATGTACTCTGTTGGGTAATTGGGTTCTATTGAATGATTTAGTGGAAATTGTAAAAGGTGTAGTGTGTGCAATGTATGAATTTGCTTGTGGTTTCAAGTGAGTGGATTACTTTCCTAGTATGTTACTGTGAAACGGGTCAGGTCAATTCTGTCTAATTGGTCAGTGTGATTGAGATTTACGTTAGAGGATGTCAAGTCTTGTGGTATTCTACATCATCACGGATTCTATATACCGGTATCAGGAAGGTGAAGGTAATGGATTTAGATTCGCAGGAAGTCTCTTCGGGGTGAGTTTTTCTAATGTGGTGCTTTTGGAGATATTTGAGAGAGTAATCGGCGGCTTATGAGCCTTAGACGGTATGGTTTTGTGCTTGGGTCACGTGTGGTGAGTCTGGGTTGCAAATTTTTTGGTATTACGGAAGGAAGAAGTATCAATTTGAAGGTAAGTCAGAAGAAACTTGGGTAAACAGGGCACTTGGTAGTAGGTCAGATCGGCATGGTAAGGGATACGATTAGTTCTTTGGGTGTTCGTCAGGTGACGAGTTTTTCGGGTATATCTTAGCAATGCTCTTGGAGTTTTGGTGGCCTGCGTAGTTGGTTGATTTAGAAGAATTCAGTCCTGATGGGTTGGTGTTGCGCAAATAGGATTTCGGATAGTTCCTGGTGGTTTCTACCGCGATTAAGGGTGCATATTTTCTTGTGGCGTGTAGTGAGTTTGTTTCTAAATGGGATCAAATATTTTTCCTAGGTTGGCATAGAGTGTGCGGTATGTTGGGTAGAGTTGATATTTGCATATGTGAGGTCACAGTTTGGTTATGGAAGGAAGGTCATAAAATCTTAGGCAGCATGGGCAATTTTAGATGACTAGGTAGATGATATCACTAATTGGTGCGACTTGATGATGGTATATATTTCAGGAAGAGCAATGTGTTTGACTTAAGGGTACTTCATTGGTATCGTGGCACCCTATTATTGGATCGACTGTTGATATTCAAGGTTGCTTGGTGAACGGAAGAATTATAGGGGTATTCCCCATGGAATGAGTGAGTATTTGGGATGTGTTATGTATTCGAGCGGTGGAGTTGTGATCAGATATGGTAATCCAAACGTTTCATGGATTTTGAGACTGAGAGTTCTCATAAACAGGATATTTTGTGGAAGTGAACTGTGAAGAGGCGAGCTGAGCTAGTCGGATGTTAGTATGTACCTTGGTTCTGTCATTATGAACTATTTGGTAATCTATCTATCTGTCGTGAGTGATCAGAGTTAATTTAGGGTCATTGGTAGGCTAGTATCGGTGCATGTTCAGCACCGGGTCGGAATTGTTGGCTCTGAGTTTCTATTATTGAGAAATTTACCATTCGATTGTGATTGAGCTTATTCATGTTCTAGAGTGATCTATGAGTCACCGTTTGGTGTTGCGATGAGTGGTGATTATTGGTCATATGCACATATGGTGCGGTTCTAATTGGGCTTTATAGCTAGATTTGAGTAAGGTAAGTAACTGGGTGTTGCGGGATTGAGTCGTGTTGGTTATATACCTTCTGTTTCGGGTAGCATGGTATCCTCTGGTTTCCCCCGTGGTTATGGCAATGCACTTTGAGTACTTGATATCAAATTTCGAATGGTTATTGATTTTGGGTAAGGTGTCTTGAAGTATTTCAAGTGGACCAGCGTTGGATGAGATCGCAGTGTAGCGGAGTTATGTAGGGGTATGACCTTTGGTACTGGAAACATGTGTTTTTGATTTTCGCAGTGTGTGCCAAGTGGTTAGTATGATATGGTGATGGCAATTGTTAATGGAAGGATAGTCCTCTCGTGTGGATCTTTTATATAATTTGATTGCATTAGGATGTCGTTGTTAAGTACACGAGTTGAACAAATTTGGGCTTCGAATTCTATCGATGTGTCATGTTATCAGGGTGGTCGTGATGGATGAGAGGAGGTCATTGGACCTAGAATGGACATTTTCAGAATTTTCTACAGCATAGGTGAAAGGATAATATCGGGAGTTGGATTAGAAATCTTCTATAATTCATATTTGGAAAGGGGGAGTTTCATGTCTGACTGATCGGACGAATGGTTGTTAGTTCTACGTGCTTCTTTCATCCTCCGAAGTATATGGAAGTGTTAGAGCGAGGAATTTCTTGATAAGAGGTTATGTACCGGTATTGGGTTGTTCTGAGCAGTTATTGTTAAGAGTTATTGCTATGAGAGTTGGGTCACGCGGTGTATTATGTGATTTCATCTAGGGTACGTATATGGCTTGATTCAGCATGTTCAAACTTGTTCAATTTGTAGTTGTGGAAATTTTGATCTTATATATCATTTCAGAAGTGGGAACTTTGTTCTAAGGTTTTTGGGCCTGGATTTGGATTTCAAATTTCAACGATATTGTGCAATTGGACCTATATGGGATAGGGTGAAGTGGGATCACCCCTGGGTATGTGCAAGGTAAGATACGTAACAACTTGATGGTGTTGGAGAACAACTCTTGGCACGTTCGAGGACGAACATATGTTTAAGTGGGGGAGGATATAACGACCCGGTCGGTCGTTCCGAGAATTTAGCCCCGTTTCCCCCGTTTCTGCTTCTTTTAAGGTGGTTCAGCTTCACTTATGTGTGTTGGGTCGGTTGGTTCAGGTTCAGAATGGTCATGATGAGAATTGAGGCATTTAGTCTCTTAAAGTAGCCTAATAGTTGAGAAAGTCAATTGAGAGTTGACTTATTCGTGAACGACCTCAGAATGCGGATTTTATGGCTCGGATAACTTCATTAGGTGATTTGGGACTTAGGAGTGTGTTCAGAATATTTTTGTGATGTCCTGTTGAATTAGGCTTGAATTGGCGAAAGTTAGTTTTTAATGATTTCTGGTCGGAAGTGGAAAATAGGCTATCAGGGCCGGAATGGAATTCCAGAAGTTGGAACAGGTTCGTAATGTCATTTTGGATATGTCTACAAAATTTTAGGTCAATCGGAGGTGTTTTGGTTGGTTTCGGCGTAGTTGGCGAAACTTGGAAGTTTCGAAGTTCATAAGCTTGAATTTGATGTAATTTTGGTGGTTTCGTGTTATTTTTAGTGTTTCGAAGGCTCGCTAAGTTAGAATAATGCTATGGGGTGTGTTGGTATGTTTGGTTGGGGCCCCGAGGGGCTAGGGATTGATTTCGGATGGTTGGCGGGGTTTTTTGAACTTGGAAATTTGCTGCAAAAGCTGCTGGTGTAAGTTGTGGTGTTGGCCGCACCTGCAGTACGGCAGCCATAGGTGCAATGTCGCAGGTGCGATAGGCCATGCGCAGGTGCGAAAGAGGCTAGGCATGGGAATTTCCCCAGGTGCGAAGTTTTGGCCGCACCTGCGAAGCCGCAGGTGCGGAAGATTGGCCGCATGTGCGGAATTTTGTCCGTTAAGTGGGATTCTGCGTGTGCGCACCTGGGAACGCAGGTGCGGGTCCGCAAGTGCGACTAATTGTCTGCAGGTGCAGAAATGCTGGCAGAAACAGTATATAAGAGGCATCTGTGAAATTCATTTCATTCTACCATTTTTGCATGCGAGAGGAGCTCCTTTGAAGGCAAATTGGAGTGATTTTTCAGTGAAGGTAAGTTCTCGGGTTATTAACATCGTTTCTATGCCATTTTGACTCGGATTAGGCTTGTATTTGAGGAATTAAAGTAAGCAAAGTTTGGAAAATAGGAGGAAGGATTTGGGAATTTCTTTTGGCAATTTTAGTGGGTAATTATGGTCCGATTTTGATGTTTTTGGTATGTACTATCTCGTGGGGGGATAAGGGTTCTTGTGATGTAAATTTTATCGGATTTCGAGACGTGGGCCCAGGGCTCAGGTTTGGTCGAATTTCGAGATTCTTGTATAACTTGATAATTTTCGATTGGGTTGTGTTCCTTGAGTATATATTGATGATGTTAAACTAATTTTGACTAGATTCAGAGAAATCATGAGCCAATTTGAGGGGCAACAACATTACGGACTAGTGTCGTGGCCTGGTAGAGGTAAGTAATGATTATAAATCTTGTCCTGAGGGTATGGAACCCCGGACTGCATATTTTCTAACTGATTTTGGAATGGCGCACTTGTCGGATGACGAGTATGGCGCGTACTAATTTTTGGATTGGACTAGGTCCTCTCCGTGGCAACTAATGAGTTGCATATTTACTCAAAACCTTATCTTAAACTATGTTCTAAAGATTTATGAAATATTTGGGCTGTAGGCCGTGTTTGGGGCCTCGTGCCGATCTGTGTAGACCCCTTGGGGGCTTTTTACTGATGTTTTACTTCACTATGTATTGATGATTTCACTCAGCTGCATTGTGCATACTATTTTCGAAACTCATCATGATTTACACCAGTTTGAGATTTAAACTAATGTTTTGGGTCGAGTACCTTGTTTTACCGATTCGCCCGAGGGGCCTTTTGAGTGGTTCTGCTGAGTGTGGCCGAGGGCCAAGAGTGATGGTGAGGTGCTGCGTGATATTAGCGCTTGGGCTGAAGGAGCCCCTCTGGAGTCTGTACACACCCCCAGTGAGCGCACCGAGTGCCGAGTGACTAGTGCTTGGGAGGCATGAGCGACTATGAGGTGCTGAGTGATGGTGAGGTGCTGAGTGACTGTGAGGCATGCCCGAGGGGCTGATATGATACATGTTTTTGCCCGAGGGGCTACTTATGATTTTACTACTTTCATTTTCATACTAAATCTTTCGGTTTGAAGTTGTTAAACATATACATTCTTTAAAGGATTTTTGTGAAGATGATTTTAAGGCATGATGATTTCACATATCTATGTTATACTGTTGGAAAGAAAGGTTGTGCCTCTTGTGATTTGCATACATTGATTTTATGTGTTTCTTGCTGCTCAGACCTGATTTATTTTCATTACTACTGAGTTGGTGTACTCACATTACTCCCTGCACCTTGTGTGCAGATTCAGGTGTTAGGGTAGGGTGAGCTGCCTATCTGTTCCAGAGATTCTCGGAGGTTTGCGAGGTAGCTGCATGCGTCCGCAATCCTACTCCCTCTGCTATTTACTATTATAGAATTTATTTTTGTTGAGTTGTATATTTTATGTAGATGCTCATGACCAGTGACTCCGGGTTCTCGGGGGTTGTATTTAATGTTTAGTTTAGATTTAACTGTTTTATAAATATTTAAAGGAAACTTTTATGGGTAATCGATATAGTAAAGAGGTAAATGGGAGTTTATTATGATTTGAGTGAAGTTTTGGCTGGCCTAGTTCCATGATAGGCGCCATCACGACTGACCTGGATTTGGGGTCGTGACAGTCGGACACTCTAAACCATCATTCTTCTTCAAACCCATCATTTTCAAGAATCCCCTAGCGGCACGGTTCTAAGGCACCAATAAACCTTGACTGTCCCAAGGTAATCCCGCAAAGCCCCATATCTCCTCCAAGAGGGGGGGGGGGTCATTTCTACGTTGCGAAAATGGAACACAGACCTTTCCCTATCCCAGAACATAGTGGCCGCTTCGATCAACATGTTGTTTGGTTGAATATCCAGTAAAGATGGAAAGTTCCCGAGGACCCTCTTTACATGGTTTTGTCACTGGGTGAGAGGTCTTTCCACCAATCCAGCAATAGTGGTGGTATTCTTTGGACCATGGCGAACCTGGGGACTTCATGCCTCATTTTCTGCAAAATAGATAAGGTTAGACCCTTACCCCCGCCAGACTTGACTATTAATACGCATGATTAGAATGCATGCCTTTAGTTCTCCAAATAAAGGCACAGAATGTGACTGCGTCCGCTGGGATTATGAAAAACCCTGTGGACTTTTGGATAAGGCTGTTTTAAAGGGCTATCGTGCGGACGACACGTTAACCCGGCTAGGTTTGACCATGATGCATGCACAATATAACAGAGTAAGGTTTCTCTGGGGTTTTAGACTGGTACCCTCAAGCGGACAACTTGAGGGGGAAAGGAATGGAACCGTCGACTGCACCGTAGATCGACTAGTTTTACCACATATAAGCCTTTCCGAATTTAGGGGTGATATAAAATGGATGGGCGCAAACACTCATCAAGCGTTGCTATATGATATGTATATGCACGAGTGGAATATGATGTTGAGCATGATTTATGCAACAATAAACGAGAAATAAAAGCATGTTGTCATGTATTTGCATGTTATGAAAGCGGTAAATACAACAGTTATAATTGAAAAATCAGTTACAAAAGAAAACAAAAAGAAACATGTCAGTTTTGATTCTAAAAAGAATAAATACTTGAAAGAGATAAACAATTAATGGCACATAAAGGGGGAAAGGGAAAGTTCGCAAGTATTAACAAAGTAAAGACAAGTTCACAAAGCAGTTTGAAATGGTAAAAGCCTAGATAAATCCCCAACAGAGTCGCCATTCTGTCGCGCCCCCCTCTTTCCTCCCCTTTACGGATTGGTCACGGTATTCGACATTATCGGGACAACTCGTTTCCTTTTAGAAAAGGGATAAGGAATTGAAGAGTCGCAACCTAACGATTTTAAGGTGCGTTAGGGAACCTACTAAAGATTATTTACAAACACAAATTAGATAAACCAGAGATAGGGTAAATGCTTGAAATTACTTCAAGGGAAAGGTGTTAAGCACCCCTCGAAGTCCACAATTGTGATTCCCAACCAAACAAGCTTTGTGAATTTTAAAACATGTAGCATATAAAAAACACATAGGTAAATAAATAAAGGTTTTGAGAAGATTCGCAGTCTAAGCACACATATGTCCTAAAGTTTGAAAGAGTTATGATCTAAACACACATATGTAAGGGATAGAGGGTCCTAGGTTGTTTATCCTATAGGGTCACATCAGTACAATTCCCGGTAATCACTCTTTAGAAGAGGGGGCTACACGTTGCATTAGCGCACTGGATATCATATCCATATCTACCCTTTCCCACCCCTTAGCGGTTATTAAAGCGAGTGTTGTTTAACGATCTCTATATGTGCTGTTACCCGTCCCTTCTTAATGGTCCTGGAGGAGATTAGGACCTCTACCTATAGGCAGTTATAGACATACCCCTAAGGTTAAAAGTATAAAATTCCAAGCGACATGCAAGAAGAAATATTACTTTACAAATAAATGCAGAAAAAAGCAGTTAAGAGGCTCAACTTTACCTCCACAGATAATACACATAAGCAGCACGTCTCAAACACAAACAAGGGCAGTTTTATTAGACAGAATCCTAAGACATGATGTCTAAGTGAATATCAAAACACAGAAGATATGCAGTTTTATTTTATAAACCTAGAAACAGGGGCCCTAATCAATTTGCCTACTGATTTTAAGCCTGTTAGCCTTTAGACAGCAAACACAACCAAGTAGTGTTTCAGCTTTTAAAGAGATTGATTACCTAAGGCTTTCCTAGGCATGGGGTTGTGCGTAATAATTACCAGAATTGTTAAAAAACACAGTTCAGAAGTTGTTTTACCTAAAAGAATGTTATTTTAGGTGATACGATTATGCAGAGATTGTTACTAGTTTTATGAAGGGCAAGACAATTAGATGTGACACTGTCTCTACCTTTTTCGTGAGTCAGTAGTAAACTAGGCGTGGTTAAGCAGATATAAACAAAATCCTAGAGCATGGTATCTAATATGCACATATGAATGCAGGATGGCTAAGACATAATTTCAGGATACACAGAATTCCTAAAGGCATGATTTCTAAAATGCACAAAGAGTTACAGGGTGATGGAGACATGATTTTGAATGCACAAGAGTAACAGATTTTATGTTAACGTTGTTTATTGTCCTATGAGCAGGATTTCTAAGCGATAAACATAAAAACTTGGATTAGATGCTGAAACAGTAGACATGAAGTCCTAGGAACATGGCATATAATGCATGCTTGGCATGGTTTGAATGAACATGCTAGTTCTAAAACATGCATTCTAATGCATATAGAAACAATGTAAAGCTTAAAACATGATTTCTACCCGATGATGGTAACAGAACTATATGGCTACCCTCCCCACTTCACTAGCCATCCCAATATCTATTTACACATAATTATTACAGACCAGCTGAGTAAATTACATAAATAGATAAAGGAAAAGAAGAAGTTAAACTATAGGGAGACTGAAAAACAGGATTAGATTCCCAGAACCTCAAGTGCCCAAATGTTTCATAATCTTTTATCATATCAGGGTGTGTCAGAGTTCCCTAAGAACCTCAAGCAATCCCGAGCAGTCCTCACACCCAGATTTTATAACCATAATTGAGTAAGTGCATTGTGGAAGGGTCAACCCTAGTGCATCAGAGTTCAGAGGGATCTCACAGGAATCCAAAGGTAGTCATACACTAGAGGGGCAGAACCTAAGGACCTAAGAGTAGAGTGAGAGTGCTTGGCATAGTTTTGAAAATGTTTTAAGGGGAAAGATAGTGTTTGAAAAAGACTGAGTTGAAACAGTATTATAAAAATAGGAGATTTATTTAGTAAAATAACAGTTTTTGACAAAATTAGGACAATTAACAAACAATAGACTAATCACAACACAAACAGATTCAGCTCATTCAAATCACAGTTTTTCATACAGGGGTGATGGGAATTGGGGACACATAGAGCACATAATATACAAGAGCATAGAAGTTCTTGTAGGGGTTTATGGGGATTAGGTGATAGCTAATGGTATCAACACATCATGAATTTCAGAATCAACAATGAATCAGACCACTTAGGATACAAATTGCTTTGCAAAGAAAGGTTCATACTAGAAACCAGGTAAACATAAGATAGAGCAGAGTCATATTGGGACATACTACAAGGGGTAACATATTCATAAGCATACTTATCCTAAGGGGGAGTGGGACATAACATAATATGGTAGATGAACAATGATGCAGACATGTCAATTACTTGTTGAACAATAGAACCATAGATAGAAACAGATCAGAAACATGATAAACTGAAGCAGTAAAAGAAACATGTTGGTTTCGGGACTTGAATTGAAATCATAACATACCAGTAAAGAGATAGTAAACACAAAGGTGAAGGGGGAAGGAGAGCACAATAGTTGTCCTTGGATTGCAGCGAGCTAACTCAGAATAATAGTAAGTGACACAGAAAGAGATAAGAAAGCTTTGAGTGTAAGAGATACAATTTGAACTAATGTGTTCGTGTGTTGAGTGAATGAAATAGCAATGTATGTATAGTTTGAAACCAGGTAGAGAATAAGGTAAAAATCAAAGTCATGCAGTGATTGGGAAATCATAGTCAATCAACATAAAATTAATGTAAGTACTCCCTTCAATTAAGGAGTTAACTTTGAACGGTAATAGACATGCAATAAATAAGGAAAAATACCATATGACTGGAACATAACACAAAAAGGAAATAACTTCAGCACAGTACCAGTGTAGAACATGTAATTAAGGCTAGTTTCTGAGGATTCTAATTAAGGAAATAACATGAGAACTAATTTGACAACATAGTCGACCATAAAATAAGGTAAGAAATAAGTTAAAGTCGGAAAATCAGCAGAGAAATCATCATAAGGGATTAGTGAAAGGTATCAATCACAGGGAATCAAAGGTTCAAATAGGAAATAGTATTTATTAGGGGGGAATCAACAAAAATTGCACATAATAAACACATGACAAGCAAGGAAGAAGCCAAGAATTAGAACCCTAATATAGAATCATGGTAAACTAAAGATCATATAGAATCAGGGATTCAAACTGGAATATAGTACTGATAAACATAAATCTCCGAGTGTTAGCGAGGTAAGCATATAATAGGCAGAATAAAAAACCCTAGTAAGTTAAACAGGGTAAAAATCACAAAAATACTCAGATTAATCGAAGCAGATTCATGAGAATCAAACATGCAAACAAGTTTGAGAGATCGAACAATAAAGAAAAACTCAGATTCCAAAGGTTAAACTAAGAAACTTAGGGTTTTCAACATAATAAAATCAGATAAAGGGAAGACTTAAACAAATCGTCTAAACATAGTGAAAATCACAGAATAACACTAAAGTCAGAAGAAGAATCGTTTTAAAAAGGTATTAATAAACCCTAGTTTGAAAATGAAGAGATGCTTTAGGAAAATAGGAAAATCTTTAACAAAACAGCAAAATACCCGGGAATATACCCAGGTCTATTGTAGATCTAAGAAATCTAGTGTTAAAATTAGGGTTTCAGAGAGAGAACCCAAAGAGAGAGAGAGCGTCGTCTTAGAAACCACAGGTTCTAGCCGGAGATGGGAGGATCTTACTCAGATGGCCATGGACGGCCTGAGAATGATATGAAAACCATGGGGGTGAGTGGACCACCTTCTGGTTCCTTTGAGGACCTCAAGGCAACAATAAACCGGTGTGGGAAGGTACCATGGAGGCTGGGATGGTGGGGAGACCACCATAGTTACAGGCGAGCAAGCAGCCGACGAGAGGAGATTAGGGTTAGGGAAGAGAGGGTTTGGGAGAGAAGGAGAGTGTGAGGACGGCGGAGGGAAAATGAGAGAATGAGGGTTTGGGGGTAGGTTGTTTAGGTTAAATTAGGTAAGAATGAATCTGGGCCGTTGATCAAAATTCATCAACGACCAAGATTTAATGAGATTGGGTCAGGTAGGATTAACGGATTGGGCTTGGGGTTTGGGTTGGTTTAATTAATGGATTTGGGATGGTTTAAATAGGTTATAATTGAATTAAAAATGGGCTATTTGTTAAATACCAAGATAACTTAATTAAAATAATTTTATAAAATAATTACTAATTATAAAAATGAATTCTATGCATGGAAATTATTTTAATAATGATTATTTGCTATTTAAAAACATAAAGGACTAATTTCTAGTAAAAATAGTATAAAATTATATGCATGGGCTATAATTGGAAAGTGTTTGCAATTATAACCAAAAGGTGCCAAATTGACTATTTATGAAATAATTTGGCCTCACTAGGACCATAAACAATAAATTGAATCAAGAAATACTTTTTTTAGATCATTTGTGATGGAATTTTATAATTATTTATTGGAAATAAAATACTGGACAAATTAGGAAAATTATGGAAAACACCAATTATTATTAATGCATGACTTTGAAGGTATATATGCAATTTAAAATATTTTTTGGGAAAAATTGGGTATCAACAATAATCTGATATGAAGCTCCCAAACCAGTCCAGTTGTCTAGCCAAAAATTACAGTTTCCTTGCTTTAGCTGCCACCAGATTTGATTGTCAATATCATCTCTACATTGTAGCATCTTTTTCTACACATAAGTTCCCATTTTCCACTGTGTTGTGACATCATTGTGTTTTTATGTACTTGTTGCTCATATATGTTCTCCATAGAGATTGTTTTGCTCTGACGTTCTATCATAGTTTAGCAAATAGGGCCTTGGAAATATCTTGCAAACATCTGAAACACATTTGTCCTTCTAACTGGGGATGACATAGAAAAGTCCAAGAGGTCCAGTGTTTGATGGAATTTCTAATAGTGTTACTATACAAAATGTTTTCTAATAATCTATGAATTTGTGCCAAAATCTTGATGATGGATCAAAAGCTGAAAGCAAGTGGATTGGTATGCTTTGAAGGACATGATTAATAAGTGTAGTTCTTTCACCTATTGAGAGTATTTTCAAGTCCATAAACTTTGTCTGTTCTGTATCTTGAAAATAATCTCTTTGAAGTGTGCTATTCTTCTTCTTCTTCATCCATAATATATTGGCACCCCTAGATATGTAAAAGGGAACTCTTTTATAAGAATGCTTGTCTCTTCTACCACATTGTTAACTAGTGTCTGGGATACAAATTGGTGCAGGTATACAACACTCCTCTCTTTATTAATATTTCAGCCACTAACCTTCTCATACTATTTCAAAGTCTCCATCATAAGTTTCAAAGTTTTGGCTGAGTAGAGGTGAAAATAATAATATCATATGCATATGAAAAATGATTGATATAAGGACTCCACTTTGGCATGCCATATCCCACATAGTCTTCTTTGTAATATAGGTGATTTAATGCTCTAGTAATACATTCTGTAGCAATGATAAACAAAGTAGGTTATAATGTATCACCTTGCTTTACTCCTCTGAAAGATTTAAAGAAACCCTTTCCCTGCCTATTTATCAAAATAGAATACTAGTTGTTTGAGATGAATTTGTAGACCATATTTCTTAGCATTTCTCCAAAACATATTTTTTGAGCACTTTTGTTAAAAATAACAAAGATTCCCTGTTATAAGCCTTTGCCATGTCCAGTTTAATAACTATGTTGGCAAGCTTACTCCTAATCCTTATTTCTTATACAATTTGTTGAACTAGTAAGATATTTTTCACTATACTTATACCTTTCACAAAGCATGTCTGCTGAGAAGATATCGATTGAGGAAGCAACTTCACAAGTCTTCCATGTATGATTCTGAAAAATACTCTACTACTGAAATTGCTCAGGCTTATTGATCTTAGGTATGAACAAGTAAACACCTCCTTCTTCATGGGCAATAACACTAGATTAGTACAAGTAATATACCTGGGGAGTTCATGTCCACAAAAAAAGACTGAACCATAGTAATAATATCCTTAGCAATGATATCCCATGGTGCTTGGAAGAAATACTAGTATATACATAAGGCCCTCCTGCACTATTAACATTTAAACCAAAAACAAACTCTTTAATTTCCTTCTCTTCTGGAACATCCTGAATTTTCGTGTTGTGCTCCTCTGAGATTAGGTTTGAGATATGGTCTAGTAGTCCAAACTTAATAGCTTCAGGTTTTGCAGTAAACCGATGCTCCAAGAACTTATTATCTTCCATTACTATATCTTCTTCTCTTTTTAGCCATACTCAATTTTTAATTTGAATCCTTGTGAACTATAGCTTCTTTCTTTGCCGTGCACATGAGCATGAATTGTTTTTGTATTTCTATCTCTATCCTTGAACCATTTCATCCTACATTTATGTTTCCAGAATTGTTCCTCAATGACATAAAATTTAATCACCTCAGCTTGAACGTTTTTTAACCTTTCTCTATTAGCTCGTGTAGGATTTTCATCAATTCTTGATCATGAATTTTGATCACCTCTTCTAGAGTATCTGTTTGTCTGAATTTGTCTCCAAATATATTTCTACTCCATTTCGGCAATACTTTACTTAGCTTCTTCAATTTTCTTAAGTTCTGGTCCATGATTGTCACGACCCAATCTCCATCGGAGTCACGACAGCGCCTAACACTACTTGTTAGGCAAGCCAACAATTACACAATACCAATGAATTTGAATAAACTTGGTTTAGATAGTCAACAATGGAAAATATCATAAAATAACTGGTGAAAACAACAACAATACTACTAAAATTATCCCAATGATGTGATGTCAACGAGCACATGAGCACTATTGAATGTGAAAATACAAAGCCAAATCCTCAATAAAACTGTCTGAATAATAGGATAGTAATAATTGAAATAACTTTTCAAGGACTGAAGACGACAAAATAGCTACCTCGTAGTCTTCCAAAAGTTGGTAGCAACTCAACTCTGAAAATCACCTCGTCCCGAAGTACCTAGATCTGCACACGAAGTACAGAGTATAGTATCAGTACAACTGACTCCATGTACTCAATAAGTAACAAATCTAACGCTGGGCTGAAAATAGTAGCGAGCTCAGAAGAAACAGTCAGAGACCAATATTAATAACCAACAACAACTCAAAATATAAAGGATTAATATAAGTAAACAACTAATTGGTATCATGTTCATTTCGTTCAAATTTTAGGAATTTAGACATGCTTTCTAAGTATAACGGTTAAATCTCAACATGGATAAAATATTTCACTTAACATCTTGCATGAGAAAAGTACTTCTCTATGCCTGCATCTCAAATATACATGTAAACTAAATATCATCATAGGGAAATCATAAAAAAAAAAATCACACTTTGCACTGTACGAGTAAACGTTTGCGAATTTTTGGTTGTATTACATATGCTTTAATAAATTTGTATACGGCCGAAACTGGAGGAGTCCGATTTCGAGGTCTATGGTGCGCCGAGCCCGGGATCGAAGGCTTTGAAGTAAAGTTCAAATCAATCTCGGAACATAAACTTTGAGAAGGTACATCGAGACCCATCACGGCTTACCTCGAAGCAGTGTAAAATCGATGATCATCATGGAAAGGTGCAAAATTCCCAAGGGCACGTGGTTAGAGCTAATAAGGTCTGCCAGAGATAGTACAACTCTGTACTAAACCGTTATACAGCTGTACCAATAGTATTCTTTGTCATAATTAGACATGTACCATATTAGGGTTTTCCCCTCCTATATAAAGGAGACCCCAATCATTTGTAATGAAATTGACTGCTATAGAATATTCTACTCTACTTTCCTCGTTTGCTATTCTCAAGTTTATTCTTCAACTTTACTGTTCTTCATTTATTGTTCATAATTTATTGTCACTAAGCTAGCCTCGAGGCCTTGAAATCACCAAGTTCGAGGCCCTCATTCTTTTAGCAACATTGGTTTCGCTATCACATTCTCCTCATTTATACTTATCATTTCTTGATTATTTACTAGTATTGAAATAAACGCATATTTTTAGAACCACAAATAAAGTATAATTGTTGAAACCATTTCGAGGTAAACAGTTTGGCGCCCACCATGGGTCTAAAGATAATAGTGATTGTTTTGGTGCTAGTTTTCTGATAACACAAGTTATTCTTCACACTTTTTCTTATCCAAAGATTTTTTGATTTCAGGTTAAAACATGTCTAACTCGTCAAATGCACCTGTAAATGACGGTCTTTGTTTCTATGGAGAAAACAGTGCAACGACTCCAAGGGCCGGCGTGCCACCGCTAAACCCTGGGGTAGCGCCAGACCAAATCCTGCCGACGTAGGTTCACATATTGCTTTGCAAACGATTTGGGTACTGATATTGAAAGAAGTATATGCGGAGGGGACCAACCTGACGCACAAGGGACACATGCTCGAGAAGAAAGAAAAGTTAGTCTACAAGTAATATTTGAAATTTTGCAAGCACAACAAATTGCTATCGCTCAATTGCAGAGTCAGCAATAGACTCCGAGCACAGCAGGACCGGAAATAGCCCCCTGAGTTGAGCCAGCACCAGAAAGATCGAGCAATAATAGGTCAGGAGCTGACCCCACCATCATGAGGATGCTCGAGGAACTCACTAAAAGGGTCGAGTCAGGAGAAAAGAAGATAGAGGATAACGACAAGAAAGTAGAAACCTACAATTCAGCTAAATCCTGGGAGCACCCCTGATTTTGAAGGGAGTGGATTCGAGGAAGTTTGTGCAAAATCCATTCCCACTAAGTGTGGTTCCGAAGCCCATTCTGAAGAAGTTCAGAATGCCTGACATCCCAAAGTACAACGGGATCACAAATCCCAATGAGCATATTACCACACATACTTATGGTACAAAAGGAAATGATTTAAAGGACGACGAGATCGAGTTTGTCCTGTTGAAGAAATTTGGAGAAACCTTATTCAAGGGGGACATTATGTGGTGTCATAACCTACCCCCAGATTCAATAATTTGCTTGCCATGTTGGCAGACTCATTTGTAAAGGCACATGTTGGTGCCATAAAAGTTGCTACAAGGAAGTCTGATGTGTTCAAAATCAAACAAAGAGAGAACGAGATGCTAAGGGAGTTCGTATCCCGTTTCCAGATAGAGCGAATGGAATTACCACCGGTCTACAATGACTGGGTAGTATAAGCCTTCACTAAGGGATTGAATGAACGAAGCTCGATATCTTGGAAGCAGCAGAAGAAAAATTTGATCGAGTATCCCTCCGTAACTTGGGCGGATGTGCACAACAAGTATCAATCCAAAATCAGGGTCGAGGACGACCAATTGGGATCCCCCTCGGGCTCAGTATATCCTAGCAAGCTATTAGCAAAAGAATCAAGGAACGCAGAAAGGGAGCCGAGACCGGACAAGGAAAGATATCAACCCTATGTTGAAGACCGAAGAAATGCTTCGAGGCGTAATATACCTCTAAATGATTGAAGGGCGAATCGAGGACAAAGTCCCCGGGGACTAATGAGCAAAATTGGGTTCAGCAGGCATACGAGGCCATTGAAGGAGTAATATACCTCAACATTGATGCCTCAGACATCCTATCAGCCATAGCCCAGATTAGATACTAGGTGGCCCAAACTTATACAATCAGATCCTTCCCAGAGGAACCCCAACTTAATGTAAAAATACCATGGCACTCACGTTCATAGGACCGAGGATTACAGACAGCTTCAAGAGGATGTAGCATGTTTGTTTAACGAAGGGCACCTTCGAGAGTTCTTCAGCGATAGGGCCAAGAACCATTTTCTAGAGAGAGAGATACAAATAGGAATAATGAGCAAGAGCAGCCGTAGCATGTCATTCATATGATCATAGGAGGAATCGATGTCCCATAGGGACCCATATTCAAACGAACAAAAGTATCCATCACAAGGGAGAAGTGATCTCGGGACGACATTGCTGAGGATACGCTCACATTCAACGAAGAAGACATCAAGGCCTTATCTCAGCCTCATGATGATGCACTGGTAATTTCTTTCCTTCTAAATAAATTTCATGTTAAGTGTGTGCTCGTGGATCCAGGTAGTTCGGCCAATATAATCAGGTCGAGGGTCGTGGGGCAGCTCGGGCTGCTCGACCAAATCATACCCGCCTCTCAAGTCCTAAATGGGTTCACATGGCTAGTGAAACAACGAAGGGGGATATCATCCTCCCAGTCAACGTGGCTGGGACTATACAAGCCACCAAATTTCATGTCATCGAAGGTGACATGAGGTACAAGGCCATGGATACATAGCATGAGAGCAGTACCATCAACCCTTCATCAGATGATGATGTTTCTAACAAAAGATGGCATGAAAATGTTGTATGAAGAGCACCATGCAACAAAAGAGATGATCATAGTGCATGACTTGGCACCAGTATCGGCTCCATATACCTTGGAGAAATCAAAAGGCGAATAGGTAGCCAAATAACAATCACAACACATACCCTCAATTGAGCCCGAGGGATGGATGATCGATGAATAGGTGGTCGAGGACGGAGAAAAGGACTTCCTCACCCCCGAGCCTTCATTTCCCCCCGAGGAATCGGATGCAACGAAGTCCATTATCGAAGAACTCGAACGTGCAGTATTAATCGAACATCTCACAGAATGAAAGGTATACCTGGAAATGGGACTAACCACCGAACTCAGGAAAAAACTTATTCAATTTCTTATTGATAACATTGGTTGCTTTGCTTGGTCCCATTTAGATATGATAGGGATCCCACCGGAGGTAACCACCCATCGACTAAGTGTCGATCCTAGGTTCAAACTGGTGAAGCAAAAAAGGAGTCCTCAATTCGAGGCAAAGCATACATTCATAAAAAATGAGGTAACTAAGCTTCTTAAAATAGGATCCATTAGGGAGGTAAAATACCTCGAATGGCTAGCTAACGCAGTAATCCCTAAAAAGGGAAATAAATTGAGAATATGTGTAGATTACAAAGATTTGAACAAAGCATGCCCTAAACATTATTTCCCACAGCCAAACATCGATTGTCTAATAGGTGCTACGGCTGGCCACGAGATCCTTAATTTTCTCGACGCCTAATCCGGGTACAATCAAATTCAAATAACCCGGAGGACCAGGAAAAGACTTCGTTTATCATAAAGTATGGCACATATTGCTAAAATGTAATTCCCTTCGGGCTAAAAAATGCAGGAGCTACATACCAACGCCTAGTTAATAAGATGTTCGAACATCAAATAGGCAAGTCTATCGAAGTTTATATTGATGAAATGTTAGATAAGTCCCTACGCGCAGAGGACCATTTGACTCATTTGCAGGCAACATTCGTTATTGTAAGAAGATACAACATGAAGCTCAACCCCGAGAAATGCACTTTTGGGGTCAGCTCGGGCAAATTTTTGGGCTCCATGGTGTCAACAAAGGGTCGAGATCAACCCCGACAAAATCAAAGCCATCGAGGAGATCATCGTGGTAAACATTATGAAAGCGGTACATCAGCTGACCAGGCGGATAACAGCCTTAGGCCGATTCATCTTGAGGTCATCAGATCGGAGTTATCACTTTTCTCCCTTCTTAAGAAGAAAAACAATTTCGAGTGGACTGAGAAATGCCAACAGGCCTTGGAAGAATTAAAATGGTATCTCTCGAGCCCACCTATGCCCCATACCCCGAAGGAGGACGAAACATTATACTTGTATTTGGCCGTGTCTGAAGTTGCGGTAAGTGGCACGTTGGTTTGAGAAGAACAAGGTACGTAATTCCCTGTTAATTGCATAAGTCGGACCCTGGGAGATGCTGAAACCAGGCATCCACACATAGAAAAATTATCTCTTGCATTAGTAAGTGCATCTAGAAAGTTCAAACCATACATTAAATGTCATCCTATATGTGTGTTAACTACATATCTACTTCAAAGCATCCTTTATAAGCGCGAATTATCAGACCGATTGGCCAAATAGGTCTTCGAACTTGGAGGGTACGATATCGAATATCGACATCGAACGACCATCAAGTCTCAAATTTTGGCAGACTTCGTGGCTGATTTTACGCCTACACTCATGTCCGAAGTAGAAAAAGAAGTCTTATTAAAAACAGGCACATCATCGGGGGTATAGACCCTCTTCAGTGATAGTGCCTCGAATGTGAAAGGGTCCAGGCTTGGTATAGTTCTAAAACCGCCTACGGTTGGCATAATTAGGCAATCCATAAAAACTTTAAAGTTAACTAACAATGAGACCGAGAATGAGGCCATGATTGCAGGTCTCGAACTAGCCAAGGGCCTAGGAGCAAAGGTCATCTAGGAAAAATGTGACTCTCTTTTGGTATTTAACCAAGTAAATGGAAGCTTCGAACTTTGAGAAGACAAGATGCAAAGATACTTAGACAAGATTCAAGTGACATTGCATCGCTTCAAAGAGTCGACCCTAGTCCACGTACCTCAAGAGCAGAATAGCGAGGCCGATGCACTAGCCAACTTGGGATCCTCGGTTGAAGAGGATGACATAATCTCGGGGACTTTCATACAACTATGAAATTCGGTGATCGAAGAAGGCCATACAGAAATCAATTCAGCAAATCTGACATGGGATTGGAGAAACAAGTACATCGACTTCTTTAAACATGGGAAGCTCCCCACGAACCCAAAGGAATCGAGGGCCCTTCGAGCCAAAGAAGCCCGATTTTCACTCCACGAGAATGGGACACTGTACAGAACCTTCGACAGACCACTAGCAGTGTGCTTGGGACTGGGGGACACCGACTATGTGCTACGAGAAATCCATGAAGGCACTTGTGGAAACCACTCCGGTGGTGGTTCTTTAGTTCAAAAGCTAATCAGAGCGGGGTATTACTGGGATAGCATGGAAAAGGACTCCGAGGAGTTTGTTCGAAGATGTAACAAATGCTAAAGATTCGCACCGATGATACATCAACTTGGTGAACATCTACACTCAGTCCTGTCCCCGTGGCCATTCATGAAATGGGGGATGGACATCGTCGGCCCCCTACCAACAGAACCAGGTAAAGCTAGATTCATCTTGTTTATAACTAACTACTTCTTTAAATGGGTAGAAGCGCAAGCCTTCTAGAAGATAAGAGAAAACGAAGTCATCGACTTCATATGGGACCACATCATATGTTGATTCGGGATCCCCTCCGAGATTACATGTGATAATGGGAAGCAGATCATCAGCATCAAGGTGACAAAATTCCTCGAGGATCATAAAATCAAAAGGATTTTCTCGACGCCTTACCACCCAAGTGGAGGGGAAGTAGAGAGAAGTTCTGCCCGAAGTACTATGGGCATATCGAACAACTTTGAAGTCGAGCAAATGGGAGACCTCGTTCTCTTTGGTATATGGATACGAGGCATTGATACCAGTCAAAGTAGGGAACCGAGCGTCAGATTTCAGCATGCCACCGAGGACTCCAACAACGAGGCCATGAATACCTCCCTCGAACTACTAGATGAAAAGCGCAAGGCCGCACTAGTTCGAATAGCCACTCAAAAACAAAGGATCGAAAGGTACTACAATAGAAGAACGAACCTCCGCTACTTCGGAGTCAGGGTCTTAGTTCTAAGGAAAGTCGCCCTCAACACTCGCAACCTAAATGAAGGAATCTACACCCTAGTTGGGAAGGACCGTACCGCATCCTTGGAGTAGTAGGCAAAGTGTCCTACAAACTTAGCACCATGGAAAGCGAACAAGTGCCAAGCAATTGGAACATATCGATGCTCAAACGCTATTATTGCTAAGGTATAACCTTCTCCATTTTCGTTTATATTTCACACTAACTTATTGTAGGTGTTCGATTGAGAGGAATTGAATCACCATTCAGCTCGAAGACCTTGGGTTTTAAAGCATGCGTTGCACTCTTTTTCCCTTAGATCGGGTTTTTATCCCAAATGGGTTTTACCAGCATGGTTTTAAACAAGGCAACATCTATATTCTACCTAAGGAAAACTCAACAAGTATTCCAGGCTTCTTTTTCAATCAACCTCGAATACTGGGGGCATCACCCTCGGAGGTTAACTTTTCGAAGAAAACAAGTTATGCTAAAGAGGGCCTCGATAGGAGAATGTTGTAATGAACCAAATGGTCAAATGAATCGTGTCCATATAGAATAGCCGAGCCCCCGAGGGAAAAAACATGTACGCATTATTCGAAGAAGCATTCTTATTTATCAAAACACTTTTTGCCTCAAAGAAGTTTACTATTTTCACGTGAAACGGCTCAAGGGCCAAATACTCCTGAACACTCGGCGACTGTCATCGACAATAAACTTATTGAGTCATCAAATACTTGAACTCATAAGACATCAATGAGGAAATATTGGATTATAAGACCTCAACGAGGCATACTCAAACTTATAAGACCTTATAAAAAAGACACATCCCCGATAATAAGGCCAAAGCTATATATTTGAACTTGTAAGAACCCTAAAAAGGCATACCCTCGATATTAAGGTCGAGGTCATCTCACCGGGGAATAAAAGATACGGCCAAATATAAAGACTACAGTCATATGAAAAGGCTACGGCCGAAATAATGCGGATCAGAGACGTCTGATTTCTTCCATAAAACTAAAGGCCTCAAATACTTCGAAAAAACGGTTAAAAAAAGGCTACCCTCAGAATAAGCAAAGGGGCTTCGATAATATTAGCTCTGAACAATGTAAAGGTTTCGAGAATATCAGCCTTCGAGAGAACCTCATGAGGTACTCAATTATCATCGCACATCGACTTGTAATTGAGGTTCCTATCAACCGAACAATCGAAAAGTCGGACGAGTATAAAAACATGTAAAGGCATAAATAAATTTTTAAAAGTCTTTAGCTAGAATGGGAAAATTTTTATCCATTTTAGAGGTCGAGTTGACCAAATCTAAAAAGAGCCTAAGGGTCGATTTGTAAGAGCCTAAGAGCCAACCTGTAAGAGCCTAAGGGCCGATCTGTAAGAGCCTAAGGTCTGATATGTAAAGGCGTAAGGGCCAATTTGAAAAAAGCCTAAAGGCCGATACGTAAAGGAACTTAAAGGCCGAAGCACACTGTGCTCAAGACGTCACCTAGTTCAAACTCGAAAGTCCCGAGCTAAATATTAGCTCGAGGATCGGACCCTAAGCGATCACCTATTACCGATTGTTGATCGAACACGAAACCTAAGGGTTTTATATTCTAAGTCCAATACATCAGACTGATCATCAACAACATCAAAAAGACGAAGGCAAGGCAGAAATTAACTAAAAGACAGAAACAAAGATTTCTTTATATCGAGATAATGGTACAAAATTACATTTACAAAACTCCCATATGGATCCCTTTACAAAAATCAAAGAAGAACTAATCTACCGTCGGGGACTTTGTCTTTACCCCTTCGGGGATTTTGTCTTCATCCACCCCCTCGGGACCAGCCTCCTCGTCAACCTCTTCTTTATCATCCTTAGCATCGGTTTCATTATTGGAAGAAAGGAGGAAATTTGCACCAATATCGTCTACCCTGACCTGCTCTATCTCCTCGGAGAGATCGAAGCCCTTCGCATTGATTTCCTAGAGGTTTTCCCTCCGGGATCTACATAGGATATAGTCGTTGCTTCTCTTCTCTCGCTTGGAGGCTCCCCTCAATTCCATTTGAGCAACATTAGCATCTTTCAAATAGATGGCTACCATCTTGTCGGCTTTGGGTTGTATCTCATTGGCTTCGGCTCGGGCTTCCACAACCTCGGCCTTCGCCTTCGTGAGACTAGTCTCGAGTTCGGCTATCTTGCCTGCTTGAACTGAATTGTTATCTTGAGCGTTACGAAGTTGAATTTCGAGAGCAAACACTTTTTCCAATGCATCATTTTTGGCCGCAGTGAGCACGTCCATATTTACCTTCCATTCATTGCAATCGGAGTTGACTTGAGCGACCTTGCCCCGAAGATGTTCCAGCATTTCTACCTTCTTCTGCAACAGACTCATTCAAGTGTTAACCTCCGAAGATGGGAGAAAGAGCCTGTATTTTTTCAAAACAGAAGTTACCTGCTTCTCAAGCTTGTTCTCATACACACAAGCTCTGTCCGACACAAATCGAAGATGCCTCAACTACTCTTTTTTTTTATCACATAGAAGCCCAAGGGACTTCTCCTCATTGGAGGACCTACGCAACTCGGCCTAACAACGACGTAGCTCAGCCATAAATTTGTCGAAGGCCTACAGAAATAAAAATATTTTTAGACAAAGGAAGGAAAGATTACAATACTATAAAAAACTCACGATCGAGTTTGCATCTGCTGGTTCGGCCTCATCGACCCCAGTGAAGCAACCTTGGAAGGGGTCGTTCTTACTTGGGACTCCGCCTAACTCGGGCGTCTTCACGTCCGAAGAATCCATAGTGGAATCTTTAGATAAATATGGAAATGATGGTGAGTGACCCACTCTCACGGCCTCAGGGAAATCACCCGAGGCGCTCTGATCCGGCCGAAGTGCTTCAATGCTTATTCTCTTTGAAGTGTTCCCCGAAGTCTGAGAAGCAGCCGACAAGTCAGGAGATGAAGGGCCTTTGTCCGTTTTCTTCTTTTGATCTTCTCCGTCGAGGCTAAGGGCTTAAGTTGCTGAGGGCTTAACTGCCTTAGAAGGTTTTCTGGTTCGAGTCACCAACATCGAACCCTCTATCTCATCGTCATCATCACCCACGGATCAGCAGGCAATATCAAAACCCTCGTTGATGACCACATTCTTCTTGCGCCTCTGAGCAGGCTTTGTTTTGCTTTGAAAATCCTCACCCTTCGAGGATCTTTTTCTCTTATTGTCTCTCTTAGGCCTCGGAGCCGAGGTTTCTTCTTCTTCCCTGGGCAGGGGCGGCCTTATCTTAGAAGACTCACCAATACCTGCAACCGAGAAGTTAGATCATATGAAGAAGGGTATTTTCACTAAGGAAGAAGCAATGTAACACGTACCGTGGTGCTTCGCCTCCCATTTGCCCTTAGACAAATCCCGACACTTGTGCTTGTCATATGTCGAAGTAGTTAATAATTTAGGAACCTAGTCCGAAATATCGAGGACTGCGTTAGGCATCCACGAGACCGCTGAGAGAAGAGAAAAAGAGACAGTTATACAAATTTTTTCAAAATTAATGAGAGGGAAATAAAGCACAACATTCTACTCATGTGTGAAGTTCCATTTCTCGGGGAATGGTAGGAACTCCGAAGGGATGACGTCAATGGTCCTAACTCGGGTGAATCGGCTCATCCAGCCTCGATCTATGTCCTCGTTGTTTATAGTAAAGAAGGATTTGGTGGACCAGCGTTGAAGCTTGATTAGACCTCGAAAATGCTGAGGTCGATACAATCGAATGAGGTGGCTGAGGGTGAACTCGATCTCAGCTTTTTCAGCAAAAAAACTCATCATTAGCATGATCCACCAGAAGGACAGATAGATCTGGGTCAGGGTAACTTGGTACCTTTGGCAAAACTCAAGCCCGAGTGGATTGAGGGGACCTAGTGTAAAGGGATATGTATACATGGTCAGAACCTCTCTACGTAGGTCGTAATATCCTCTTCACGAGAGCGTATTTGCAGAACAACCTCTTCCCCCCATATGCACTCTCTCCTCACAGCTTCAAGGTGTCTCTCCTTGATTGATCTTATATACCTCGAGGCGTGTTCTCGACGACCAAGAAGATTAAGGGGTTTTTCAATGGTAAAGTCCTTCTTTAAGTGAAAGCTGCTCAGAATGAGATCGTTAAGCGCCAGCGGTTTTCCACCATCCGGAAGGGAAATAGAAGTGGAGGTTCCTTTTTTTCGAGGAACGAATTTGGGTGTTTTAGTCATAATTTCTTTAAGAAAAGGAAGGATAAGATGAAAACACCAACGTAATTTTGAATTAATATGGTGGGGGAAAACTGGTGGAGAAAGAGAAATTATAGAAGAAAACGGTTGATGCAGAATGGTAAAGTTCTTAATGAGGAAAGGGAAGCAAGTATATATAGGAGAAAAACGATGACTGTTCATTGATATTGATGGTCGACAACCCCTGACAACCAATTATAGATTTTGGGGAAGAGAACTAACGGGGCGCTTTAGTCATTTCAGCGCTTATGTAATAGGAGTGATGTCATCATAAAGAGCATCGAAGGGTCGAGAATTCAAAATTGTTTCTTGTCATTTCATTCTAAGAAACGTGGGGAAGATCTGTATACGGCCGAAATCGGAGGAGTCCGATTTCGAGGTATATGGTGCGCTGAGCCCAGGCTCAAAGGGTTTGAAGTAAAGTTCGAATCAATCCTGGAACATACACTTAGAGAAGGTACATCGAGGACCCATCACGGCTTACCTCGAAGCAGTGTAAAATCGATGATCATCATGATAAGTCGGGAAATTCCCAAGGGCACGTGGTTAGAGCTGATAAGGTCTGCCAGAGATAGTACAACTCCATACTAAACAATTATATAGCTGTACTGATAGTATTATTTGGCATAATTAGACATGTACCATATTAGGGTTTTCCTCTCCTATATAAAGGGGACCCAAACATTTGTAATGAAATTGACTACTATAGAATATTCTACTCTACTTTTGTCGTTTGCTATGCTTAAGTTTATTCTTCAACTTTATTGTTCTTCATTTATTGTTCATACTTTATTGTCACTAAGCTAGTCTCGAAGCCCTAAAATCACCAAGTTCGAGACCCTCGTTCTTTTAGCAACATTGGTTTGGCTATCACGTTCTCCTCATTTATACTTATCATTTCTTGATTTTTTACTAGTATTGAAATAAATCGCACATTTTTAGAACAAAAAATCAAGTATAATTGTTGAAACCATTTTCCAGGTAAACAAAATTCTCAACATCATCAAATACTTGATGGAAAATCTGAAAATTGCATCTTTATTGGATATTTCTCTCAATACAGAACTTTTCGACTATATAACCCCACAAATGGCAAAGTGATTATCAGGAGAGATGTGGTATTTGATGAAAATTTTTACTGGAAATGAGAAAGCAGCAATAAAAGTTCACAAGTTGTAATGGAATATGAAGTTTCGTGTGAAGTAGAAAGTCAACCTATTGTTAATACACAAAACCACTCCTCAGGAAGTTCCAGTAACATCAGCCCAGTCCGAAACAACTCAATATTGATGGTGCCCGAGCCAGAAGATTCTGATAAGACTCCTCCACAAAAGACTATATTACTTGGAGATATTTATGAAAAATGTACTTTTGCTTTATTTGAAGCAAATCCTGCTAGATTTTAAGAAGCTTCAAAAAAATAAGGAATGGAGGTCTACAATGGAAGAAGAGCTTATGGAAATAAAGGAAAATGGAATATGGGACTTGGTGGATCTTCTAGATGACAAAAATGTTATAGGATTAAAATAGGTATTGAAGATAAAATACCATGATGATGCGAGTGTGCAGAAACATAAAGCCAGATTGGTACTATAAGGATATTCTTAGCAACAAGATATTCACTTCGACGAGACTTTTTCTCCAGTTGCTCGTTTTGAGACAATAAGAATCCTCTTAGCATTGGATGTACAAATAAAATGGAAGGTTATCAGTTTGATGTTAAATCTGCGTTCCTTAATGGCGATTTAGAATAAATAGTCTATGTAGCCCGACCAGATGGCTATGTCAAGAAAGCAATTTATGTGTCTAAACAAGTTTCGCGCGCATGGTACAACAAAATCGACTCCTATTTTAGAGAAAATGGGTTTGAAAGAAGTAAGAAAAACCAAATTTATATGTGAAGAAGTATGAGAAAAATGATCTTCTGTTGGTATATATGTATATTGATGATACAATATATATGGGCTCAATGTACTCTATAATATGTGATTTCAAATCTTCCATGATGAATAAGTTTGAAATGACAGATTTGGGATTGTTGCAATATTTTTTATGACTTGAATTGAAGCAAAGAGAAGATGATTTTTCATATCACAGAGGAAGTATGCCGTCGATTTGCTCCAAAGATTTATTATGCTTAATTGCAAAACAGTGGTTACTCCAGTGAATGAATGAGAAGCTGCAACTTGAAGATGGTACTGAAAAAGTTGATGGAAACTATTTTAGAAGCTTAGTTGTAAGTTTAATTTATTTGACTCACTCTCGTCCTGATATATCCTTTTCTGTTGGAGTTATTTCGAGGTTTATGCATAAACCTTCAAACTACCATCTTGGAGAACCTAAAAGAATCGTGCGCTATGTTTGCTGGATTTATGGATTTTGGACTATGGTACTCTCGGTGTTCTAGTTATAATCCATATGGATTTTCGGATAGTGACTGGGCAGGATCTTTGGATGATAGGAAGAGTATCTCCGAGATTTTTTTCACTTTTGGTTTTGCAGTTATTATTGGAATCTCAAAGAAACAAGCAACAACAGAGTTGTCATATTCAGCGGCAGAATATGTTGCAGCAATGTCATCAACATGTCAAGCATAACAAATAAGGAAGATACTTGCATATCTTTATCAAGAGAAACAGGGAGCAACAAAAAAAAAATTTGTGACAATTTACAGCAATAGCAATGACAAAAAATCCTATAATTCATGGAAGGTAAAAGCATATAGACTGTAAGGCCCCATAAATTCACCTAAAACCCAGGGTTTCATGATTCCATGCTAGAACTATGTGTTTGGTGATTCTAGAGACGCGTTATGGAATTTTTGGGCGGAACAGTGTGTTGGGGAGTTGAAAGAAAATTTTTGGCAGAGCTGGGCATTTTCTACAATCCATTCTACGGTCACAGAACTGATCTGCGGACCGTAGATCTTCCGCAGAGTGAAGTAGAGAATTGGAAAAATTGTGGACATTGTTCTTTGGTCGATTATGCAACCGCATAATTGTTTCGCAGGTCGCACACCCATCGCAAATCCAGCATGAAGATTTCCGAAAGAGGGGTTCTGCGGTGCATTGTGCGACTGCAGAACTGGTCTGCGGACCATGGACCTTTCACATACCCAATCCGAATATCTAGTTTTGGGACCTTCTCTGCGGTCCCTTTACGGGCCCGCATACTTGTTTTGGGGTCCGGTCTGCGACCGCATACCCGGCTTCGTAAAGTTTAAGTTTGAGAAAATTTGCTCGTTCCGATTTTCATAAAAACACCTTGTGGGTTATTTTAGCTGGTCTGAACTGATATTGAAAAGAGGTAAGCATGGAATATGAAACGCGGCCAATGTGCCAAGAATGATAATACAATTGGGGCCACTAGTGCCAATGAAATTCAGAGACCTGTAAAAGATAATGAAATTAGTTGAAGTTCTTTAAATAAATAAACACTTTGGGAGTATCGTTAGTCACCGAGGAAGGGTAGGTTGAAATAACCTAACCTCGAAACTACATGTGCCGATGTAGGAGTGAGTTGTGACTATTCCCCTTATTTGGGATGAAATTGATATGATGAGAATATTCCCCTTTATTGGGATGAGATGATTGATAGAAAAGGGTGATGTTGATCCACACGACATTGTGGTGAGACGGCCTAGCCGGTTGGGTCGTGACCATATGCTATGCATCACACATGGTGGTGATTGTGCTTAGAAATGTGATAGAGATAATGATTGAGATTGGTATAATGGTTGTGATTGTTGTTGATGTATTAGGAAAGACCGTCTAATCGATCGGGCCGTCATTGGATTCCGTGCAAAATACATGGTGGTATATCTATATTGGTGCTAAGATCTCCCAACCTAAAATATTAAAATTACTTGAAAATTTGTCTTATTCCTAAGTTGATGTTTTGGGTATGGTTTGAGACTCCTATTGATTCTTTGTGATTGTTCATTCTTGAGTTATCACTCGTTTTATTGAGAGAGTGATCAGTCATTCATACTAGTATTATTCCATATGTACTAATGTCCCTTTTGCCGGGGGCGTTGAATATTTAATGGATGCAGGTGGTTCCACAACAAGAGGCTTTGATCGTTGATTGCAGTACACACTCTTCCCAGCTGACTTGGCGAGCCCCACTTCACTTTGGGGTCGTATATCTTTTGTCCTTTTGTACTTTATTTTGAGGTATAGCGCGGGTCTTGTTTCCAGAACTATCACCGCACTCTTTGTATCTATTAGAGGATCCTTAGACATAGTGTGGGTGGTATGTTGGTGTGGGTAAAGCCAAACTAGTAATGTTGTAATGGTGTCACACATTCCACTTCAAACTATGAAAGAGTATTGTATTTTGAAACTTATAAATTATGTAACTGCTGATAGTGAATTGGTGTTGTTGTTTACATGATCCTCCTTACTGTCTAATTAATGAATTGGATTTTATTCTTATTCATGAGTAAGTTCGGGTAGAAGGTATTGTACAGGCTTTCTCGACCGGTTATCTCGGTCGAGCGCCTGTCGCGCTCCCAGAGTTCAGGGTGTGACAAACTTGGTATCAGAGCCTAAGGTTTTAAAGTGTCCTAGGATGTCTCGGAGCGGTGTCTAGTATAGTCCTTCTTATCGATGTTTTGTAAACCATATAATTAGGAGGCTACTTGGGAATTTAGGAATAATACCCTTATGATGTTCTAGATCGTGCGATAAAGCAGATTGTAAGATTGTTCCTCCTCTAACTCATTCTTTGCTCTATCTTTCAGTACGTGGGCCTAGGAAGAAAGAAAGAACTAGCCAAGGAGCCAATGCTTCCCCAGGAGTGCTAGTTGATTCTTTACTGGACGATGTGGGTGAGCACCCAAGGGGTGAGAATATTCCGCGACTACGACACTGCATGATTCTACTACGCCTGACCAGACTTCACCAGTTCCTGCACCTACTAAGGGTGCAACGATTGCACCACCTGATATTCCAGTCCCACATCTAGCCCTAGCTTCTAGTACCGACCTTTTTGAGGGGGATCTTAGGGAGCCATACAGATGTTGACTCCGATAGTGGCTTCTTTAGCCCAAAGATCTAATGATGCACCTACTTCTACCAGTCAGCTATGGGAGTATGCTAGTTCAAGGATGAACAAGTTTCTTCAGTTAGGTCATCCAGTTTTCAGGGGTACTAATCCCGAGGAGGACCCCCAAGATATCATCGATGAGATGCACAAGACTTTTCAGGTTGTGCGTGCTATGGAGACGCAAGCAGTGGAGTTGGATTCCTACCACCTGAAAGAGGTGGCATATTCTTGGTTCGAGCTATGAGAGGAGTCCCTCAAGGAGGGGAGCCCTCCAGCGAGGTGGAATGATTTTGCCGATACCTTCATTAATCACTTCTTGCCTGCCGAGACAAGGGCAGCCCGTATCACGGAGTTTGAGAGCTTAAGGAAAGGTTTACTGAGTGTGTGGGAGTACCATATGAGATTCGCGCGCCTGTCCAAGTATGCTATATATATGTTTCCCACTTTGGAGGCTAGAGTGCGCCGGTTTGTACTGGGCCTTAGCCCATTGGTTATCAATGAGGCCGTTATAGCTGCCTCGAATTATGATATGAATTATGGGAAGATGGTAGAATTTTCTCAAGCTTCAGATAATCGTAAGTTGAAGAACAGAATGGAGCGAGAGGGTAGCAGCAAGACCCGGTCCGCGGGCAACTCAGGTGGTTCATTTGGTTGTATTGGTAGTAGGTCGGCATTTAGGGGAGGGTCATCAGGGCCATCCCAATATTTTGTTTAGTCTTCAGTAGGTGCACCGCCATCAGGGCCTAGTCAGCAACAGTAAAGTCATTTTTGGCCCAGGGCAATAGGGGATCCTATCATCAGGGTCCATTTGGTGGGAGATTTCAGTAGCAGCGGAGGCCGCCATGACCTAGGTATGGGAAGATGCACTTGGGAATCTATTACATGGACCTACCCATATGCTACGAGTGCGGATTTAGGGGTCACATTTAAAGGGACTCCCGTTTGCCCCCCTATGGTGTGGGCAGGGGTACAACACAACCAGCCAGTTCTGCATCTACAATGTCCTCAACACCTCCTCTAGCTCGAGGCACTCCAGCACCTCCTGGGCATGGTTCAGCTAGGGGTGGTACACAGAGTTCGGGAGTACTTAGCCGTTTCTATGCTATGAGTGGTCTCCAGAGTGCAGAGGCTTCTCAAAATATTGTCACAGGTATATTGACTATCCAGTCTCATGATGTGTATACTATTATTGATCCCGATTCCACCTTGTCCTATGCCATTCCTTATGTTACATCTCGCATTTCCGTGCGTTAAAATTTTGTCATAAGTTAATCGACGTGGACTCGGGGATGAGGTTACTTTTAAGGTTATAAACATTTATGTTATTTATAACATGTGATAAGTAAGTGCCGTGAAGGTTAAAGGGTAAATGAATCAAAGAATATGATTTTCATTAAAGGTTATCAATTTGGGATAAAATACGGTTCGAGCTATAACACCCGTATTTATGGACTAGTACCATACAAGGTACCACATGACCATGATAGTAGGGTACATAAAGTGTGTTAGAAGTGGGTAATATTTTAAGTAATTTGAGATAATTCATAATTATGTGGATAATTTGGGTAATTATGAATTTTGGTGGAAGATTAAATAAGTAGTTAAGATCTTTGGATAAGTTTGGTAGAAGCATAACATGGCAGCAAGTTGAAATGGATCAAGACTACATGATGACTCTTTGATTTTTGGTAATAGGTGGCACATGGAAAATATCCTTAGTCATTCTTTGGTGACAATTCTTGAATTATTACCAAGCATATATGCACATGGAAAACATGTAGAAAGGGAAGTTTATTCTAGTTATCCTTACACTTTATTAGTCATGAATTCATGAATTCATGAATTATCACCAGCATATTAGTCATCCTTACACCTTATCTTAAATCCCTACCATAAATTCATTTGAGGGAGTTGTAGAAAGGAAAAAGGCAAGAACGAAAAGGTTAGGGGATTTGGGAATTCATACGAGACTAAATAATGTAATAACCACATGGGATTTGCGATTTTAAGGGAGTACGGTGCAATCTTTCTCAAGAATATCATGCAGATTGTTCCCTATTTCGATCTCGCCCCTTTACATGTTTCGTCGCGAATGACATGTATTAGAAGAATTGTCAAGATAATTGGTTTAGGTATGTTAAGGATATCCCTTCTTTCTTTTTTGGCATGATCCATACTGTACAAATGAAATGAGCAAATGCACAACTTTCATAAATGACTATATTCATAGAATTACTAGAAGTGTCTGCGTTCTTGATTCCCCAAGTGTCCTATTATTCTATCATATGTTCATGGGTCTCAAAAAATGTGTAAGTTGATAAAGTTTATTTCATGATATTAATCAAAGGCATATTAATCTTATGACATTCTGAGAAATCTTATTAACGTACTTCTTATGCATTTCATTCATTTATACATGCATATTGACCCATGACCAGATGGCGTTATATACGCGTATATATATGTATATGGGATATACGAAAGGTTACGGCATTATATATGCTGATGTTTTTGCCCACAGTGGTCGAGATGATATGATGGGATGCCCACAAAGGCTTGATGATGTTATGTACACTTATTCCTATGCATGATACGACATTTATACACTATTAATGTTTTAGGACTTATAAAGGTATTTAGACTTACGGGTGGAATGCTTCAGTCTATGTTTCATCTATGTCTTTATGTACTGATTTTCATGCCTCACATACTCAGTACATTACCTGTACTTACACCCCTATTTCCCGGGGCCTATGTTTCATGCCCGCAGGTACAGGTAGAGAGGCTGACGGTCCCCCTTCTTAAGGTCCTTGATCAGCAAGAGTTGGTGTGCTCCAGTTGATCTAGAGCTTTTATTATTTTTGGTATGTTTTATTGTATGTAGATATGGGTATGACGGGGCCCAGTCCCGTCCTTTATTCTGTTGTACATTCTATTAGAGGTCTATAGATAGTTATGTATAGTTGGATAGTATGTGGCCTTGTTGGCTTCCAGTTTTGGATGTATAGTTTTCTATAGCATCCTTGTCGGCTCGCCCTACTGTATTCCGCATATATATATATATATATATATATATATATATATATATATATATATATATATATATATATATTGGACAGGTTTCCCTAGCGTATGTTATTCTCGTAATTCAGCAAGTTATTCACAGATGTTATTTATGTTTATATCTTAGACGCATGCTTAAGGGTGCTCGACAGGAAGGACTCGGACACTCGTCGTGGCCCATCGGTTTGGGTCGTGACAAAAGTGGTATCAGAGCAGTTTTGTCCTAGGGTTGTCTACATATCATGTCTAGTAGAGTCTTGTTTATGGGTGTGTGTGCACCACACTTATAAACATGAGGCTACATGATACTTAGGATGGTTACTTTTCTTTCTAATCCAGATTGTGTGATAGAACTAAGTCGTAAGTATCCACTCCTAGTCATTACCTTATTTATGTTTTCAATGATGCCTATTACTGCTAGACGACAAGCGCAAGCCGCTCATATGAGTTAGAAGGCTACGAAAGTGTTAGAAGAGGATATAAGTTACACTATAGAGTCAAACCCATCGGAGATCATGGGTTCTATTGAGGACGATCCTTCCGAGGATCCATATGAGTCATCCGTTCGAGTAGTTCCGACTTCACCGGAAGCAGATATGGTGAGAGGAGTTACGACCTCACCAAGGTCCTTAGTATCATTATTAGTTCATGTTGATCAGGGTATAAGGCGAGTGGTTCATGGATTGGCACAATCGATTTCCCCTGTGGCTCAAAACTATGTCAGGGTATTTGCGGACACCAGCTCTTATGAGGTTCCAGATAGTCCACAGTCTTGGGAGTCCATCAATCAAGTCTGATATGTGTATGTTATGGGATGTGCAGAGAAAGAGGATAGTAGTTGGGCTAAGAGGAGGAAGGTAGCTGATAAGGATATGAAGATTTCGCTTCGAAGTGTGTCTGATCGAGGCTCTCATATAGGACAGGGCAATGACCCTCTACTGTAGGCTTCCTCCTGATATCAACTTTGGTTGGTGAGTTCCACTTCTTCTTGGAGTATTACCAAGTCAGGATTCTCTATATATTATTTTATGAGGACGTAAGGAGCCCTATCCTGACTTACATATATTATGGTCATGTTTCTTAGAGGTTTTGCATACAATATCCTGTGTATAGTTTTGGGTATGACATGTCTATGGTCTTGTTGGCCCTTATGCATCTATATAAACCTTTTTTTTGAATGAGTTTTGTGAGTTAAGTCCTAATATTGTTACTTTTATATATAGATGTAGCCCGTAATGGCCCGTGATAAGTTTGATAATAGATAAGGATAATGTACGTGGCGCTTGGTTGGGTAGAATTTGATGTAATAATGGGTATGGATTGGTTGGCTTCTTATTATGGTAACGTTGGTTATAGATCAGATATGGTTCGATTCCAATTGCCAGGGGAGCCTATTTTTGGAAAGGAAAGGTAATACGGCATCGCCAAGAGGAATATTTATTTCCTATCTTAAGGCAAGGAAGATGATCAGAAAGGCTTATAATTATCACTTAGTTCGAGTAAAGAATGTGGAAGTAGATTCACCAACCGTTAAATCTTGATACTCAGCTAATATCTATTTCTCACTATAGAATGGCACCCGCAGAACTGAGAGAATTGAAGGAACAACTAAGGGACTTTCTTGAAAAAGGATTTATTAGACCTAGTAAATCACCGTGGGGAGCATTGTGTTATTTGTGAGGAAGGAAGATGGTTCCTTTTGGATGTGTATTGACCAAAGACAGTTGAATAAGGTGACAATCAAGAATAAGTACCCATTCCCAAGGATTGATTATCTATTTGATCAGTTGCAAGGTGCCAAGTGTTTCTCGAAGATAGACTTGAGGTCCGTGTACCATAAGGTAAGGGTTAAGGAGAATGATATTCTGAAGACAACATTCAGGACCAGATATGGGCATTTTAAGTTTCGTGTTATGTTATTCGGCTAGACCAATGCCCTAGCCGTATTCATGGATTTGATGAACCGTGTGTTCAGAACCTTTTTAGATCTATTCGTGATTGTATTTATTGATAATATATTGGTTTACTCTCGTTCAGAGGCTGACCATGCATATCATTTGTGTACGGTGCTCAAAGTTCTACAAAAAGAGAAGTTGTACGCCAAACTCTCTAAATGTGAATTTTGTAGCTTTCCTTGGGCATATTATTTCAGGTGAATGTATTTGGGTTGATACACAAAAGATTGAGGCAGTAAAGACTTGGCCTAGACCTATGATATTGATGGAGGTTCGTAGCTTTCTCGGTTTGACAGGTTATTACAAGGGACTTGTAAAGGGATTTTCTTCTCTTTCAGCACCTTTGACAAAAATGGTGACGATGTGATATCTCGTTTGATGTTTCAAAATAACATAAGGAACTCTATGGTGCAAGCAAGTTGAAGCAAGGTTGCGAGTAAGTATAAACATATATATGTAGGTCGCAAGCTAATGTATGGTAGAGAGACAAGGTTTTAGGAAGACTGGAGTAAGGATAAGAAAGGGTGAGTCAGAGTGACCCGAATGGATAAGTCCTCGGGATTAAGCCCATGAAAATAAGAGAGATGATGGTTTTTCTAAGTTATAGAAAGCTCAGTATAGCCTGCATGAACTCAAAGGAGTATAAAACTAGTAGCATTTAGAAGAGATGGAATGCTACCTTGGTAGTGGAATAAGGGTGTAATAGTAATAGATAAAGGATGATGCTTAGGCTTTAGATCGAGTAAGGATTTGAAGAAAAACAAAGGGGATTTCATGAATTGTACATGATTAGAATACCCATGTAAGCTGACTTAGAAGGGATATAAGTTTCAATGGACTAATGCTTGCGAATGGAGTTTCCAAACATTGAAGGACAAGTTAACTTCAGCACCGATTCTAACGCTCCCAGAGGAAACTGATGATTATGCTATCTATTGTGACGCTTCAGGCGTTAGATTGGGCTGTGTACTGATGCAGCATGGTAAGGTTGTAGCTTATGCTTCTAGAAGACTAAGAAAGTACTAGAAGAATTACCCGACCTACGATTTAGAGTTAGCCGCAGTGATTCGTGCACTAAATATGTGGAGGCACTACTTGTATGGCATTCATGTTGATATCTATACGGATCATAAGAACCTTCTGTATATCTTCAAGCAAAAGGAATTGAATTTACGCCAAAGGAGATGGTAGGAGCTACTTAAACACTATAATGTTGATATTTTATACCATCCGAGGAAGGCGATTGTAGTAGTTGACGCCCTCAGCTGTAGATCTATGGGTAGCCTATCATATTTACAGCCAGAGAAGAGAGGAATAGTTCATGAGATTCACCAGCTAGCTAGTCTTGGAGTTTGATTATTGGATTTAGGTGATGCTGGAATTATTATTAGGGCACGACAAGATCCTCTTTAGTGACTAAACTAAAGGAACGCCAATACGAGGATCCTTTGTTAGCTCATTATAGGGATACAAACAACCCCTTCGAAGGAGAAGACATCGTTTGAGATTCAGAAGATGAGGTCCTCAGATATCAAGGACGATTATGTGTCCCTAATGTTGCAGGGCTACGTTGGCAGGTTATGGGAGAAACTCACTATTCTCGTTATTCTATCCATCCAGGAGAAAAAAGATGTATCATTATATCAGAGAAATATATTGGTGGGAGGAGGTGAAAAAGGATATAGCAGAGTTTGTTGCTCAGTGCCCTAAGTGTCAGCAGGCCCGATGGATTATTGCAGGCTATAGAGATTTTGACTTGGAAGCGGGAAGTAATCAATATGGATTTAATCATATGAACTACATATTCCATAGAGGATTGTGCAAGGCTTTACATTAAGGAGATAATACGACTTCATGGTGTTCCTAGATCTATTATCTCGGATAGAGGAGCTCAGTTTATAGCTAATTTCTGGAGGTCCTTCCAAAAAGGATTGGGGACTCAGGTAAGTCTTAGTACAAAATTTCATCCCCAAATAGATGGACTTGCTGAGCATACTATTAAAACACTTGAGGATATGTTACGGGCCTGTGTGATATACTTCAAGGGTAGTTGGGATGATCATTTGCCGCTTATTGAGTTCGCATATAATAATAGCTATTATTCCATGGATGGAGTGTAAGTCGCCTATATGATGGTTCAATGTTGGGGAAACTAAGTTAGTAGGATCAGAGTTGGTACAACATGAAATAAAGAAGATTATTCTTATACAGGAAATACTATTAGTAGCTCAAAGCCATCTGAATCGTATGCGGATAATCGACAATGATACTTGGAGTTTCATGTTGACGATTGGGTATATTCCTAAAGGTATCACTGATGAAAGGAGTTATGAGGTTTGGTATGAAAGGAAAACTTAGCACTCGATACATTCGACCATATAAAATCACACGCAAGGTAGGCCAAGTAGCATATGAGTTAGACTTATTTTCTGACTTGGAGTCTGTACATCCAGTCTTTCATGTGTCTATTCTTCATAAAAGTATAGGAGAACCTTTCCGGATTGTATCAGTTAACGATGTTCAGGTCGCAGAGCAACTATCTAATGAGGAAACTCCCATTGCTATACTAGATAGACAGGTTTGGATATTGAGGACTAAATATGTAGCTTCAGTGAAAGTACTTTGGAGAAATAATAATGTGGAAGAAATGACTTGGTAAGCCGAAGACTTCATGAAGTCTAGATATCCTCACTTGTTTCCTCTTCCAAAGAAGAATCCGATTGAGACATCACAGCCTTAAGGTACGTGTATGGATTCTTGTGTTAGTTATTATCATTGGTCATGTGAGGCCATTGTCGATATTGATGATTATGGTCCTATGTGGCATTGAATTATTGAGTTTTTTACAGGAAGGGTTGATAGTAGTATTGTTACAAAGGTGACTCTGCCAAAATTTATATAGATCCCGGGGAGTTAAACATTTGAGGACGAATGTTTGTAAGGGGGGAAGGATGTTACACCTCTCGTTTTCGTACGTTAAGTTTCGTCGTAAGTTAATCGACATAGACTCGGAGATGAGATTATTTTTGAGGTTATAAACATATATACTAGTTATAACATGTGATAAGTAAGTGTTGTGAAGGTTAAAGGGTAAAAGAATAAAAGAAAATGAGTTTCATTGAAGGTTTTCAATTTGGGATAAGATACGGTCCGAGCAATAATACCCGGTATTTATGGACTAGTACCATACAATGTACCGCATGAAAATGATAGTAGGGTACATAAAGTGTGTTAAAAGTGAGTAGTATTTTAAGTAATTTGAGATAATTCTTAATTATGTAGATAATTGAGTAATTATGAAATTTAGTGGGAGATTAACTAAGTAGTTAAGATCTTTGGATAAGTTTGGTGGAAACATAATGTGGCAGCAAGTGGAAATGGATCAAGCCTACATGATGACTCTTCGAGTTTAGGTAATTAGGTGGCACGTGGAAAATATCCTTAATCATCTTTGAGTGACAATTCATGAATTATCACCAAGCACATATGCACATGGAAAGCATGTAGAAAGGGAAGTTTATTTTAGTCATCCTTTACACTTTATTAGACATCAATTCATGAATTATCACCAGCATATTAGTCATCCTTACACCTTATCTTCAGTCCCTACCATAAATTCATTTGGGGGAGTTGTAGAAAGGAAAAAGGCAAGAACGAAAATGTGAGGGGATTTGGGAATTCATACAAGATTACATAATGTAATAACAATGTGGGATTTGAAATTCTAAGGGAGTACTGTGCCATATTTCTCAAGAATATCATATATATTGTTCCCTATTTCGATCTCGTCGTTACATGTTTCATCGCGAATGACGTGTATTTGAAGAATTGTCAAGAAAATCGGTTCACATATGTTAAGGCTATCCCTTCTTTCTTTTATTGCATGATCCATATGGTACAAATAAAACGAACAGATGCACTCTTTCTATAAATGACTCTATTCATAGAATTATTGTAATTGTTATGTTCTTGATTCCCAAAGTGTCCTATTATTCTATCATCTGTTCATGGGTCTCAAAAAATGCGTAAGTTGATAAAGTTTATTTCATGATATTAATCAAAGGAATATTGATCTTATGACATTCTGATAAATCTTATTAACGTACTTCTTATGCATTTCATTCATTTATAGATGCACATTGACCTATGNATATATATATATATATATATATATATATATATATATATATATATATATATATATATATATATATATATATATATATATATATATATATATGAGAAAGGTTACGACATTGTATACACACCACCCCCTGATCAGCTGGTATATGTTGATGATTTTTTCCATAATGGTCGAGATGATATGATGGTATGCCCTCAGAGGCTTGATGATCTATGTACACTTCTACGTATGCATGGTATGACATTTATATGCATGTGCATGCCATTATAAATGTTTCAGGACTCACAAATTCTTTTAGATTTACAGGTGGAATTCTTCACTCCATGTTTCATCTATGTCTTTATGTACTGATTTTCATGCCTCACATACTCAGTACAATATTGGTACTGACGCCCCTATTTCCTCGGGCCTGCATTTCATGCCCGCATGTGCAGGTAGACAGGCTGATGGTCCCCCTTCTTAGGATCCTTGATCAGCGATAGTTGGTGTGCTCTAATTTATATGGAGCTGTTACTAGTTTTGGTATGCTATTTTTGTATGTAGATATGGGTATGACGGGGCCTAGTCATGTCCTTTATTTAGTTGTGCATTCTTTTAGAGGTATGTAGACAGTTATGTATATTTCTATAGTATGTGGCCTTGTCGGCTTCTGGGTTTGGATATATAGTTGTCTATAGCAGCCTTGTCGGCTCGCCCTATTATATTCTGCATGTATATGTATATACGTATTTTGGACAGGTTTCCCTCACATATGTTATTCTCATAATTCAGTAGGTTATTGACATATGTTATTCATGTTTATATCTTAGACGCATCCTTAAGGGTGTTCGACAGGTTGGACTCGGGTACTCGTTATGGCCCATCGGTTTGGGTTGTGACACCTTATGTTGCTATGGAATTTGGGTTAGAACCGGAACAACTTCATGAGTCGTTCTTTGTATCTACTCCACTTGGCTAGTCTATTGTGGACGCACGTGTTTATAGGGATTGTGTTGTCTCGGTGAGTGGTCAGGACACCATTGACGATCTCATAGAATTGGGGATGGTTGATTTTGATGTGATCATGGGGATGAACTGGCTTTATTCATGTTTTGCTAAGCTTGATTGCCGAACAAGAACCGTTAGGTTTGAATTTCCAAATGAGCCAGACATTGAATGGAAGGGGGATGATGTTGAGCCGAAAGGTATGTTTATTTCTTACAGTAAGGCCACGAAGATGGTTAAAAAGTGGTGTATTTACCACTTGGTCTGGGTTATAGACACCGATGCTGAGGCACCTACACTTGAGTCTGTGCCAATTGTGAATGAATTTCCGAAGGTCTTTCCTGATGAACTCCCTAGGATTCCACAAGACAGGGAGATTGATTTCGGGATTGATGTAATACCATGCACGCAATCTATATCTATTCCACCCTATAGAATGACACCAGCAGAATTGAAGGAACTAAAAAAGAATTGAGAGATTTGTTAAAAAACAGTTTTATTCGGCCGAGTGTGTCGCCTTGGGCGCGGCGGTCTTCTTTGTTAGAAAGGAAGATGGGTAGCTAAGAATGTGTATTGACTATCGACAACTCAACAAGGTCACAATCAAGAATATTTGACATTACTATGACAGTTTACGTTTGCCATAGTAAATTGACAAGGCTTGGTTATTTTATTATTTTAATCCCACGTTTTTCAGTTATGTATACCTTTAATTAATTTTTCATCCTTATTGCACTATTTTTAAAAAAAACTCGGAGCCAAGGAAATCTACCGTAAAAGGAAAGGTCCTAACGGGCTAATCCTTTATTTGGAAAAGAATTCCATAACATCCTCGCATAATCTCACCTTTTTCAAAATATCTGGACATTATTATAAATTTATCTTCTTACCATCTCAATCCCATACACAAATCATTCTTGAATATACCATTTTTACTTCCTTTCTCAATGGCTCTATTCCTTTTCCCCTCTATTTATATTCTTTTTCCTTCATTATTTTAAGGGGTGGGGAATAGTTATAGAACATGATATTCTTTCTCAAGACACTACACGCATCATCACAATAATATTCTCCATACGCACACGGATATGGCCACATTGCCCGGAAACTCTTATCAGAATTTGCACTCAAAAGTTGTTGGCCTCCTTATTCCTCACAATAGCCTCCCCATACTCACTGTAACAATACTCTAAATTCATGGTTTTTATTCTTGTCCGCTCTCCAAGGTTTTCGCGCTACATCCCTGCATAGAATTTAGAATCCTTTAGTCTTTACAAAGCAATCCTTCATTGACGTTGTTGATATCATAAATCCCCAAAATTTTTGTTGGTTCACACTACCAAGGTTCGTATTTCATTTTATGATTAATATATGATTTTGTGTTCAAACTTGTCTCTTGACTTAAATGCTATTTACTTTCACAACATGATCATGCATGTGAAGTTTTAGTGTGCTGGATGTTGGCTAATTCTTACAAGTTCATGTAGTCGTTTGTTATGTGCATATTCTAACCTGTTCGGATTGCTAATTGGCTAGACTTTTGTACAAAAATAATAAGTATGCATGACAGTTTTGGTCTTGGATTTATTTGTTAACAATCAAGAATAAACCTGGATGTCGCTCTAAGGCTCACATTGTGCTAAACAGCAGTTTAAAGGTTATAAAAGTTTATTAAGTACTCCAACAAGGAGAATGAATTTAGACTTAAGTCTTTGTTTGGTTTAAGCTAACTAGATAAGCAGATAGTGGTAGTAATTATTTTTAAAATCCGTGCATACGAATTTGTCTCCTTGTTGATTTATCTTTTCAGTGTGTCTGTGATGGTCTTGCTCTTGTTAACCATATCCATTGATGCAAATGACATCTTGTTAACTTGTTTCGTTCGTACATAGACAAGTTTATCTTCAGCGTATTTCTTATTATATTTGTATGTGTATGTGAACCCTCTCCATGTTAATTAATGACTTGCGGGAGGTTAAGGACTATGAGGTCACGTCCTTAAATGTTTGATTTTTATTTTAAATGACTAAGCCTGTCTTTCTTTTGAATATTTACCATTAAATTAATCTTCTTCTTTGTGAAGTTATTTGATTTACTATGTGAACTTGTTGCAATATTTGCTAAATCCCTACATGCTTTACGACTAAGCGTTTTTTTACTAAAATAAAATATAACTTATTACGTATTATCCTTATTTTTGACCGGCTAGTCAAAATTACTTGCTCTACCTGTTTATATGTTAATTTTTGACCTCACATTAAAGTCGCCATCAAGGTCAACGACATGTGATTAACAATTGTCACATGCCATGCCTTTAGGGTGGCACATATTTTTACCTAATAAATATTTTCTTGTATTTGAGCTGCAACTGTCATGGACATACTCCGTAGTCAACTTCCACGGAGAATGAAGTCTACCATGAGCCTCTGATGTCTTGCTCGCTTACCAGTGAATGCATTAATAGCTGGTATTTCAAAATGATTATTAAGTCATTTCTGATTTTTATTAGTGTTTTGTGACTAAAGTTTAATCTCTGGTTTCCCTTAATCTTACTTAACATATCATAATTGTTTATTTGAAACTCTAAATCTATATCTCTGCCTGACTAGGTATACATTAGCTTATTAACTTTATTTGCGTGCTTATTGCCGTGGTTGCCGTAGAACTTGTTTTTAGGAGTGACCTGCTAGGTATGTGTTCTTGTACGTGTTGTTTTAAAATGTGGTCAGCACCCAGTTCATAACCTGATATGAATGAGTAGATCTTGCCTTACGATAAAAACACAAATGTCTTTGGGAGTTTTTTTTTTCTGAAACAATTTCTAAATCAAAGAGTTAGGACGCCCAAACTAATTGAATTCCCCTACGTAGTTTCTATTAACTAATTGACATCTTATTATTTGGGATAGCAAAGTCTTTATTTTTAGTTAAATTTTATTCATTCTAGATTGGCTTTGTTTCTTCAATTGGCAGTGGTATTCTGTAATACAATTTGTATTTATTTTCATATGTAGGTGAAACCTTCCTTTTGTAAATAACATCCTTTTTTTTACAATTCATAGTAACATCACATGTTTAAAATACCGATCCCTCTTTGTATGATAGCCGTTTGCACAATTAGTTTATTGTTTTACTTAGGATAAAAATTAAATTGATTTGGATATACATTTATATTAACTTAATTTAATCCAATAATTCCACATAGCATAAATTTCGGTCGGGGCCCACAGTTGTGGATCTGAAGAGTGGCTAACAACTTCTCTTTGAGTTAATTTGAGCCCTTACCCGATCTTTGATAGAACGAACTAGTCAAACAAAGTCATTTGCACAACATGTGCCCTAACTCACCTTAAAAATCGTTAGGTGGTGACTCTCTTCTTTTAAAACCCCCTAAGAATCGTCACATGTCAAAATCCGATTTCGCAAGAAAAAGGGGCGTGACAGCATGGCGACTTTGCTGGGGGATCCTTAGGCTCTTACCATAGCAAATTTGGCTTATATGGATTAATTTTCTTTGATAAAACATGCTTCCCTCTTCCTTTTTATTTTGCTGCTATATGCACATCCCTCCCCTATTCTCCATTATTTTAATTCATTGTAATATGCAAATCCCTTTCCTTCTCACCCTTCCTTGCTTAAATTGGTTATAACATGTGTGTCCCTTTTCCTATTCATACGTATTTGCTCTAAACTGCCCTTCATTGGTTAAAAATTTCTACATCATATCTCTCCCACCCCTACTCCCTTGCTTATTTTATTATATTCCCCATATTCCACGAACTAACTTCTTCTTTTGTCTTTCTTTTTACGTCTTTTATGTTTTATCTCCATACTTCGTTTATTGCTTTCACATATTTATCATGCAAATACTTGGCAATGTGTTATTATCTTTGCATAAAGCATGCTTCACATCATATTCCACTCGTGCCCAACTAATACCACACCGGCACTTGATGAGTGTCCACGCTTTTCTAAAATTACCCTTTAAATTGGAAAGGTTTATTTGCGGTAAACTAGTCGATCAGCGGTGTAGTCGATGGTTCGTGCCTTTCCCTCTCAAGTTGTCCACTTGAGAGTACCAGTGTAGACCCTTCTGGAAACCTCGCTCCAATATCAATTGTGCATACATCATGTCAAACATAGCATGGGTTAGAACGTTGTCCGTGTGATAATCCACTAAGATAAGCCTTGTCCAAAGTCCGATGGGATTTTCATAATCCCAATGGACACCATCACGTTATGTGCATTACTTGGAGAAAACATTCCGGTATGTCGATCATTAATGTGTAAATAGTTAGACTCATAGGGAGAAAGGGCTAACTCTATTGTTTTGTAGAAAATGAGCACGAAGTCCCCAGGTTTGGCATGGTTCAAAACATCCTACCTTTGCTGCTTTATTGGTGGAAGAACCTCTAACCCAGTGACAAGAATCATGTGAAAAGGGTCCTCAGAATTTTACCTTCCTTATTGGACATTCGGCCAAATAATGCATTGATTGAGTCGCCACTATGTTTTAGGAGGAGAAAAGAGTTGTCTTCTGCTTTGGTGATAGAGAAATGAATCCTCTCTTAGAGTAAATAGGAGGCTTCTCTAGGTTTCCATGGGATAGTCCGGGTTTATTAGTACCAGAAAATCGCACTCCCCACGATTTTTTGAAAATTATGGGTTTCAAGAAAAATGATGAGTTACTCTGTCTGAAGAAGTCATACATACCATTTGAATTTCTTTATGAACGTTATGGGCATAGCAAGTAATATCGCTTTCACCATGATGAACTTACCATTACTTTTTTGGGTTGGACACACCGCCGAGTTTTTGTGTTCATTGTTTGTTTCTTGGGGTTGTTGATATTTCCACTGAAAGGGAGAAGGATCCACACTCGCTTAGCCATGGTCACTAGGACTCTAGTGGAAGTAATTGAGGGACAAACTTACTATCATCCCCATGATCTTGGCCAAACTATACCGAGCTCTAGATCGATGCAAGAAGGGTATGGGCATTTCGAGGGCTATAATCTGTTGTTGCAGGTTTGGTTATTAGAATATTTCCAGAGAGGTGAATATCGTCAAGAGCTTCTGCGACGACCATTGAATGACTATATATCCTACCATCATAAAAAAATAATGACATTTATCCTAGATAGGTTTGCGTAACCAGGAAGTACTGTGAGCTGGGTGCACTTCTTCAATAATTTGACTGACAAAAGGTACATTGGATGTTCGAATCGTTCCATAGCAGCGAGTTCATCATCAGTTAAAGAGAAACAACTCATTTAGTGTTGATAAGTTTAAGAGGAATCTATCGTTATGCTCCTATAAGGGTAATGAGGCAATTAGGAAGGAAGCATGTTATACCTCGGGTTTCCAACATGGTCCAGTACAAAGCAGACTTGAAAGGGAACATCATTCTGTTCAAGTTCGAGGCACAGCATATATGGAATCAAAAGGTCATTGTGGAGAAATACACTATCGAGTCAGACAGATATCATGCCGGTCATGTATACTTATACCCATCATGGTTGGTAGATGATATAGAGGGGAGATTTCAAGCTAGGGATTAATCTGAAAAATAGTGTTATAGATGACGCTGCTAAAGCACAAGTCAAGTATAGAATGCTGCACAAGAGGGTTTTCGAGTTTGAAGCTAGGCATTTGGAACATCACAAAGTAGATATGGAAGAAGTCAATGAATGGAAAGAAATTGCTACTAAATCAACAGAGAGATTGGAATATTTGGAGCAAGGGTTAATGGAACTTGAGGGGAAGATGAGGAAGAGGCTCTCGAATTGTCAGAATACGGAAGACAATGAAGGAGGGCGTCTAGCAAGGGCTTACCAATTATTGGACATGCCCGACCTGTGGAACTTGATTGACGGATCCAAGAAGTCCAAGCATGGAGAAGGTCCCTCCAGGGCAAAGTAGATTAGAAAATAATGTCTATACTACTTTCTAGATACGTTTAGATTTTGATTGTAATAAGCCACATGCCATTAGTGACTTTTCTCATTATTGTTGTTTTAGTAAAGATTTGACTCGTTTTCACACTAATGAAATGAAGCAATTATTGGCATTAACTTTCTCCAAGTCTATGTGTCGCTTAGGCCTACCTCGGGCACAATGAGGTCCCTAAATTAAGACAAGAATTCATTACTTGATTCTGTAACACATGTTCAATATCGCAAACACCCTTTTAATATTCCTTACTGACTTGGTTACCTTTTTGTTTTACTTTTCTTCTGTTTATTCCCATTCCCAAGGTTGGTTCATGCATACTGGCATCGTCAGCATATCACACCAGATCTAGAGGTCCTCCAACTCCTCTTCCACCAAGTGATCCCAAGAACAAAGGAAACGCCAAAATGGATGATATGAGTGGTATTAGGAAATACAATTCTACCCACGCAGAGAACGTTAAAACTTTAGACGGTGGGAGTACTCCATCGCATAATGATTTAGTCTTATGTCTGGAACAGAAAATATTGCAGCTACAAAGGGATCTTGAGCAGGTCCGGAACTTGACAAATCTTTCCCTGACCCTAAACGTTCCTGACATTAACCAACAAAACACAAACGCCAAAATGCGGTACCTCCCAAAAAAACACAAAATTAAAATCCGCAAAATCCTCCCGCGCCTCATCAATACGCCACACCTCCTAAAAACTATAATCCTCCACCAGTACCTACCCCTCCATAGCACCATGACTATCCAACTCAGTATCCACAAACCACCACTTACCACTCTCCTCAAAACGCACCACAACCTACCCCTGATCACCAAAACTCAACCAATGACCACCACTATAGCCAGATTCCCGGAGTCCATCAAAGAAATTCCATATACGTGGAAACATTACCCCATACCCCACAACAAACCTTATACATACCCGACTTCGCCTAGAAGGAACTGCTCATAAAAAACATGGTGGAAGAACTCAAGAAACTTACTAGAAGTATTCAAAGTGTCGAAGGAGGCAAATGCATTGAGGGTTTTAATTATGAAGATTTGTGTATTCAGCCAGATATAGAACTGCAAGAGGGTTACAAACCTCCTAAGTTAAAAATGTTCGACGGGACTGGTGTTCTGAAGGTGCACATGAGAACGTATTGTGACAAGCTTGTAGGGGTTGTCAAGGATGAAAGAATCCACATGAAGTTGTTCATGAAGAGCCTTACTGGAGACGCCCTATCTTGGTACATAAGTCAGAACATAAAGAAATGGGGTAATTGGGTGAGCATGGAAACAGATTTCATGGATCGGCTTAGGTTTAACACAGAAAATGCACTAGACGTTTTCTACATTCAGAATCTCAAGAAGAACCCAACCGAAACTTTCCGCGATTATGCTACTCGGTGGAGGTCTGAAGATGCAAATGTAAAGTCAGCATTGGAAGAAGAACATATGAATAAGGTCTTCGTCAGAGCTCAGGACCCGAAGTACTACGAAAGACTGATGGTTATTGAAAACCATAAATTTTCTGACATCATCAAGTTGGGAGAAGGAATAGAAGAAGGGATCAAAAGCAGAATGGTGACAAATTTTGAAGCACTCCAAGCCACAAATAAAGCCTTGCAGTCATGAGGTATATCTAAGAAGAAAGAAGTAGGTGCAGTGATGGTAGCCCAAGGTCCAAAGTCTCCTCTTACATACCAAACCCCCCTCCAACATATCAGCCTTCACCTCCTAGATACCAACAACCTGCCCCCACTTACCATACTTATAACACCCAACCAGCATACTACCACTCTCCACCAGCCCGCCAAAAATACAAAAAACCTACACCAAATTTCGACCGCAGACCACCCAGACATTACACCCCAATTGTTGAACCCATAGACCAACTGTACGAAAGGTTGAAGGTTGCCGGTTATGTCACTCCCATTCCCGTTGTTGCTATGGAAAACTCTTCTTAGTGGATCAATCCAAATAAGACATATGCCTAACATTCGGGCATAAATGGTCATATTATTGATGAGTGTCGTACCTTGAAGGATAAGATTCAGACATTAATTGTTACCAAAGTTATACAGGCAAAGAAGGATGCACCCAATGTCCGTAACAATCCTCTCCCAGATCATAGGGGTGAAGGGGCAAACGTGATAGAGACCGATGAAGAATGGGACTCGGAGGGGTCAATTGGACTCATTAGGGAAGGGGATAATCCTAAAACATCTCCAGTCACTCTCACACCTATCGTGGTACAAACTCAGGCACCGATTAAAGTTGAGGTAGCCGCACCAACTTCGTTTGTGGTTGTAGTGACAACACCCTTCATCGTTATGGTAGCACCTACGCCGTCTTTTATGTCTAATACTATACCTTGGGACTATGTTGCATAATCAAGAAGGAAAGGAAAGGACAAAATGGAAGAAATAGGTTCAGCGCAAGGCATGACCATAACTGTTAGGGTTTATACCCTCGAGTGTTTTGGAGGAACAAACAAAGAAGCCACCTCTAAGCCACCTGTCTTTGAGACTGTCCAACATGATCTTTGGAGAAAGGTGCAAGCAAGAGAATATTATGTGGTTGATCATCTGAACAAAACCCCTGATCAAATATCCATTTTATCACTGCTGCAAAACTCGAAGGCACATAGGAATGCCTTGATGAAGGTGTTGAACGAAGCTTATGTACCCAATAAAATCACCAGTGGAGAGATGGCCAACATGGTAAGGCAAGTGTTGGAAAGCCACAAGATCACTTTTCATAAAGACGAGCTGCCACCAAAAGGACTAAGTCAGAACAAGGCACTATATATCACAATGCAGTTTGAGGACAACCTTATTACCAAGGTCCTGATAGACGAGGGTTCGAGTCTCAACATCTCTCCACTACCAGTACCACATTTGAGCCAGTCGTTTTATCAATCTCACATGATGTGGGGGCCGAAGAAGATGAAGTTCTAGCTGGCATAAGGAATCTGTTTTTTGATGATGAAGACATGGACTGCAGTGCGATAGTTGAGGAGGAGGAGGAGGAAGACCTTATTATTCAGACAGTGGAGAAAGGAGATGTTCTCAAGAATTGGACTGCTGCACCATCAAGGGCTCGTCGAGTTTCTGAGTAGCCTACCAATTAGCATCATTTATTTTTGAAAGCAATTTTATGGTCATTTAAGACATTTTCAATATTTTGTTTTTTAACGGTTTTGTTTTGAAATAATTGCTCAAATCGCTAAATTGCATTTGATTGACGTTTTAAGTATTTATCAATGGATTGTTGTTTTAGTATTTATTATTATCCTTCACTTTTTCTCTCTACGGCATTATTATGACTTATCCTGATAAACCTACGACTGTGACATGTAATGAGACAACGCAACATAAGGACAGTGATTCAGAGAATCTAGAAGAGGATATAATACCAAAGGAAATTGTCAGAGAAGTGAAAAATTTTGAAAACAAGCCTAAGTCCAATTTGGATGAGACTGAAATAATAAAAGTTGGAGACTCTAATACAGTCAACGAAACTCGTGTAAGCATCCACCTATAGCCGTCAGAGAAAGAAGAATACATCTGGTTCTTGAAGGAGTACGAGGATATTTTTGCATGGTTTTATGATGATATGACCAGTTTGAGCACGTCCATAATGGCTCATAAAATACCTACCAACCTTATGTGTCTACTTGTAAAGAAGAAGCTCAGAAAGTTGAAACAAGATATGAGTCTGAAAATAAAGGAGGAAGTCACAAGCAGATCAAAGCCAAGGTTCTCAGAGTGGTTGAATATCCGACCTGGTTGGCTAACATTGCCAGTTCCAAAGAAATATAGGAAAGTTAGAGTGTGTGTCGACTATGAGGACTTAAACAGAGCAAGCCCCAAAGATGATTTCTCGTTTCCCAATATACACATACTGATCGAGAACTGTGCCAAGTATAAAGTTCAATCCTTTATGGATTGCTTCGCGGGATATCATTAGATCTAGATGGATGAAGAGGATGCCGAAAAGATAACCTTTATTACACCATGGGGAGTGTATTGCTACAAAAATATGTTGTTTGGCCTAAAGAATGTCGGAACCACTTACATGAGGGCCATGACAACCATTTTCCACGACATGATACACACGTAGATAGAGGTGTACATGGACGATGTCATCATCAAATCTAAAAAGGGTACAAACCACATAACAGATTTGAGAAAATTCTTTGATTAACTTCAAATGTACAACCTGAAACTGAATCCCATAAAATATGTCTTCGGAGTCCCTACTGAAAAGCTTTTAGGGTTCATCGTCATCCACTGACATCCGAAGAAAAAGAAAGATGTGATGAGTTTCTTAGGGCGTCTCAATTACATCAGTCGTTTCATAGCACAATCAATTGTGATATGTGAACCGATTTTCAAAATGTTGAAGAAAGATGCTGCAATAGGTTGGACTGAAGAATGTCAGAAAGCCTTTGACTAAATCAAGGAATATTTGTCCACACCATCGGTCCTGGTCCCGCCGGAACCTGGTAGACCTCTGCTACGCCATTTATCTGTACTAGATGGGGCTTTCAGTTGTGTATTGGGACAACACGACGAGACGGGAAGAAAGGATCAGGCCATATACTATCTGAGTAAGAAGTTCACGCCCTACGAAGCACGGTATTCTTTGTTGGAATGCACCTGCCGCGCTTTGACATGGATAGCTCAAAAGTTGAGGCACTATTTCTATGCCTACACCACATATCTCATATCAAGGATGGATCCGTTAAAATACATCTTCCAGAAACCCATGCACGCGGTGAAGTTAGCAAAATGGCAGATATTACTAAGTGAGTTCGACATCATCTATGTAACTCAGAAGAATGTTAAGGGGCAAGCGTTGGCGGATCATCTGGTAGAAAATCCTGTAGGTGGAGAATACGAACTACCGAAAACGTATTTTCCCAACGAAGAGGTATCATTCATAGGAGAAGATATTACCAAAACCCATGATGGTTGGAGAATGTTCTTTGATGGAGCTGCAAATTTTAAAGGAGTGGGTATTGGATCGGTTTTAGCATCAGAGATAGGTCAACACTATCCAGTATCTGCAAAGCTTATGTTTCCATGTACCAACAATATGATAGATTATGAGGCTTGCATCTTGGGACTCAAGTTGGGCATTGACATGAACGTTCAGGAATTGTTGGTAATTGGTGACTCAGACCTTTTGGTACATCAGGTTCTAGGAGAATGGGCTACACAGAATACCAAAATACTGTCGTATTTGTACTATGCACAAGAATTGATGAAGAGATTGACAAAGATAAAGTTCAAACATGTTCCGAGAATCCAGAATGAGTTTGCAGATGCATTGGCCACTCTATCTTCCACTATATAACACACAGACAAGAATTTCATCGACCTTATCCCGGTCGGGATTCATAATCAGCCAACTTATTGTGCTCATGTTGAAGAAGAAACTGATGGAAATCCATGGTTCCATGACATTAAAGAATATTTGGCAAAAGGAGAATATTCGAAGCACGCAAATTATACACAGAAAGGCACACTCCGAAGATTATCCAACCACTTCTTCCTAAGCGGAGGAATTCTATATAGAAAACCTCAGGATTTGGGATTATTACGATGTGTCGACGCCAAGGAAGAAACCAAATTGCTCGAAGAAATACATGTTGGAACTTGCGGACCACACATGAATGGCTTTATCTTAGATAAGAAATTATTAAGAGCAGGATATTTTTGGATGACTATGGAAACAGACTGCATCAGGTATGTCCAAAAGTGTCATCAATGTCAAGTACATGCTGATATGATACGAGTGTCACTCAATAAACTCAGTGCAACAAGTGCACCTTGGCCTTCCTTCACTTGGGGGATGGATGTCATCGGTCCAATCGAACCCACCGCTAATGGGCACAGGTTCATCCTAGTGTCCATAGACTATTTCACAAATGGGTTGAATCCGCATCTTACAAGGCTCTAACTAAGAAGGTCATCGCAGATTTTGTTAGGGATCGTATTGTTTACCGATTCGGGGGACTAGAATCAATCATCACCAACAACGCCGCCAACCTTAACAGTGATTTGATGAGATCCATGTGTGAAACCTTCAAGATCAAGCATAAGGATTACACAGCATACATGCCACAAATAATTGGAGCTGTGGAAGCCGCCTACAAGAACATCAAGAAGATATTAAGGAAGATGGTATATAATCACAAATAATGGCACGAGAAATTACCATTTTCCTTACTGGGATATCGTACCATGCTTTTCACATCAACCGGGGCAACTCCTTATTTACTGGTCTACAATACTAAAGCTGTGATTCCCGCCGAAGTAGAAATTCCTTCTTTTAGAATCATACAAAAGGTTGAACTCAATGATGTAGAATGGATACGAAGTTGCTATGAACAACTAGTTCTCATTGACGGAAAAAGAATGAATGCGGTATGTCACGGTCAACTTTACCAGAACAGAATGTCCAGAGCTTCCAACAAAAAGGGTCAGGCCTAGACAATTCACACCAGAGCAGTTGGTGCTAAAGCGGATCTTCCCGCATCAAGATGAAGCCAAAGGGAAATTTTCACCCAATTGATAGGGGACCTACATGGTTCATATAGTACTAACAGGAGGAGCTCTCATACTTGCAGAAATGGACGGAGAATATTGGCCAAAACCTATCAACTCAGACGCAGTCAAAAGATACTATGTTTAGATTGTTTACATTTCTTCATTTGATGTAACTGAACTACGTTTAACCTGATTCTCGTTTAAGAGGGGATACGTAGAGAGCCATGTGGTTTCAGTCACATCTCAATAAAATCATCATTTTGCCATGGTCAGAAACTGGGGCAGAATTTTGAGGAGGACCCTCAAAATTCTTAAGCAAGGAAGTTTCAATGTCTCTAAAATATGTCACACTCATTGGTTCATCCAAATTACTTGATATTGCATACTACTATATTTTAAAAACTACGTTCATCAAATGCACACATATTTTCGAAAAATTAATTTTATATACAGCTAGATGCTTCCCAAGGTAACTCAAACAGGATCTCAATACATGAGCAAAAAGCAAAGCGAGAAGGCGAAAGCACGAACCAACCTTCCTCGCAAACTCATGATTTTTCTTTGGATGCAGGCACAATGAACATAACAGTAATATTCGAAAATACATACACAAAGCAAAATCACTATCTTCATAACGACCAAACGCAAACACATCTTTAATGTTGCCTTCTGACTAACACATTTTTTTATGATGCTAATATGTATACTTAGCCTAAATTGGACTTCTTAGGTCTCAACCTGCTAGTGTTAATTTCTGTCAAACATTGCAAACTTGTTTCTCCCTCTAATTTCCCCAATATGTGTTCGTTATGTTCTACTTTGCTAAATGTTGATGTTCTATTGAACAAAGTCTTGTGATATGCCTGATTAGTTGTTTTGTATGTTCACCTTGGATATGTCTATTTTTAGTACAAGTGTATCACCTAACTCCTGTCCCTCCATCACTATCCACCCTCCTTACTTGCTACTTATGCTATTCTGAATTCCTCATTCTTAGCTCGCTGAAAGCCAAGGCTATCCAGGTTCTATTGTTGGCCTCTCTAGTATGAGCACTGCCCAGGGTCGAATTGAGGCCCTTGTGAACTCTGACACACTAGGACTTGGTCCTTAGTCACTCCCTCAATCTCAAAATTGTTCCTATTCACTCCACTTCCCCTGTTATGTGTTGTGTACTTGAATTGGTTGTGTCAAGTGATGCCACACTTGGTTTTGTGGTTAAGTAAACTAGTTTTGGACTCCTCTACGGATCCCTGAGTCGTTTATTGAATGTGGATCTTTGTGGAAGGCCTAGGTACACCGTGTAAGAGTTATTGAAGGCCCGAACAATGCTGGGTATTTATTTATTTGGGCCTATTGCGGGCCTATTATCACTGTTATGTAACATTTATTACTTTTACTCATTATTGGGCATGTAAGAACCTTTGTACCAATAATTGGGTGTTAGTAAAAAGGGAATAGATAGAGCTTAATATCTATATGCAATGGGTAGATAACATGCCTATAGGACTTAATAATGTGTTTGTTATATGTGTTGTTCGATTACATGAGCACTATATAGATCATGGTATTAGGAGAAACACACACACACTACTTGTTTACCATTAATCATCAGTTCAAATACTATGCCTACTGCTACGTGTTTATAGACAACATGCCTCTAGGAAGTAAGCACCCCTTCAATTTGCATGATTATTTTCAAATACACTGGAAACCTGCCTATAAGAAGGAATGTCGATGAATTTTTCTTCAGTTCGCTTCAGTTATTCACTAGAAATTATGTCTATAGAATTTTTGATCGCTTCATTCGTTCGCATTGACCACTAGAAATCCGATTTATATGACTAATTATAAATAAAGCGAGTTCTAATCATCAACTTTAGAGATCTTGCCTATAGGAACAATTGCTTGTTAATTGGTTAACATTAGACTACTTAAACACTGTTTCTGAGCGTCACTGTTATAAGATCTGGATAATTCTGGGACTCTTCCTAGCATATTTTGCAGTACCCAATTGTGTAAATCGCCTAGGCATAATACATATAGGATTGGAAATTTTAAAACTTTCAATAACCAGCTTGCAATACCTCCATAATTCTTCCTGTAAGCAATATCCTGCATCTGAAATTTACCTGTATACTTTTATCGCCTAAAAAGCATGTCCATAGGTTCAAAATACTGGATTCTGCCAATTCCTAATTGATATATGTGTTTGCCTGCACTTGCTGCTTAAATGTGGAGGTCAATGTGAGCCTTTAATTGCACCTATGTGAAATATTTAGATGTTTTTGCTTGTCTCCTAGTTTGTTTTACATTTTTGAGCAGCCTAGATAAAGTTTAGACCCATCCAAATAGAGGTCCAAAACCTCCTGGATCATAGGTATGGGACGGGTAGTGCACGCATAGGGCACGACTTAAAATTGAATTAGAGCACTTTTAGGTAAACAACTTTAACATAGTAATTGGGTAGCAGAAGATGATAGCCTGTGCACGCTGAATAATATCAGTAACACCCCATTTCGAGAGAGTTACGAAATATTATTTATGTTGCATATGGTGATCCTTTAGGCTAAAAAACTTACGACTCCCCATTTTCTTTCTTATCTATGTTGAATCAAAATAGTTGTACTCATCTGTTCGAAATCTTTTATAATTAAATTCTCAAACGTTGTGCTCTCTTCGTTTATTTGACTAATCCCTATAATTTAAATTCGGTAGGGACCCACAGTTGTAGACCTTGAAGAGTGCCTAACACTTTCTCTTCAAGGTAATTTCGAGCCCTTACCCGATCTTTGGTGATGTAAACTAGTTGAACCAGAGTCATTTGCAATAGGTTCCCTAACTCACCTTAAAATCGTTAGGTGGCGACTCTCCTCTTTTAATACCTCCTTAAAAGAGTTGTTACATGTCGAAACCCGATTTTGCGAGAAAAAGGGGCGCGACAGCCTGCCGACTCTCCTCTTTTAATACTTCCTTAAAACAGTCTTCACATGTCGAAACTCGATTTAGCTACTATCTCATCAGTCGGAAAAAATTGGCTACTATGTCAATTTCTTTGCCCGACAACTCTTTCATCATTCTCTGGCAAAGAGGGGTAACTGCTGACACTCAATTTTATCTCACTTTTCTTATTTTACTCCATTGCGCTTCCTTTCGTTTACAAAGTCAAGATATTATTTTTACCAATAGCTCGAGCTAATATTATCTTAATTTTACCATTATTCTTAGTGCTACCATTTTTATTATTTTGACAATCAATTAATATCATTATTATTGTCATAGTTTCCATATGTTTTAAACACAAAAGTACTTTTTTTTTTTTGAGAAATATATTTGACATTACTATCACAATTTACGTTTGCCATAGTAAATTGACAAGGTTTGGTTATTTTATTATTTTAATCCCACCTTGTTCAATTATGTATTCCTTTAATTAAATTTTCATCCTTATTGCACTATTTAAAAAAAAAAAAAAATAGGAGCCATGCAAATCTACTGTAAAAAGAAAGGTCCTAACGGACTAATCCTTTATTTGGAAAAGAATTCCATAACTCCTCGCATAGTTTCACCTTTTCAAAATATGTGGACATTTTTATAAACTTATCTTCTTACCATCTCAATCCCTTACACAAATCATTCTTCGATATACCATTTTTACTCCCTTACTCAACGGCTCTATTACTTTTCCCCTCTATTTATATTCTACTTTCTTCATTCTTTTAAGGGGTGGGGCATAGGCATAGACCGTGATATTCTTTCTCAAGACACTACATGCATCATCCCAATAATAATTGCACTCAAAAACATTGCCCGGAAACTTTTATCAGAATTTGCACTCAAAAGTTGTTGGCCTCCTTATTCCTCACAATAGCCTCCCCATACTCACTGTAACAATACTCTAAATTCATGGTTCTTATTCTTGTCCGCTCTCCAAGGTTTTCGCGCTACATCCCTGCATAGAGTTTAGAATCCTTTAGTCCTTACAAACCGATCCTTCATTGACGTTGTTGATATAACACATCCCCTAAATTTTTGTCGGTTCACACTACAAAGGTTTGTATTTCATTTGCTGGTTATGATTAATATATGATTTTGTGTTCATACTTGCCTCTTGACTTAAATGCTATTTGCTTTAACTACTTGACAATGCATGTGAAGTTTTAGTTTGCTGGATGTTGACTAATTCTTACAAGTTCATGTAGTCGTTTGTTATGTGCATATTCTAACCTGTTCGGATTGATAATTTGCTAGACTTTTGTACAAAAAATAATAAGTATGCATGACAGTTTTGGTCTTGGATTTATTTATTTACAATCAAGAATAAACTTAGATGTCGCTCTAAAGCTCACATTGTGCTAAACAGCAGTTTAAAGGTTATAAAAGTTTTTTAAGTACTCCAACAAGGAGAATGAATTCTGTCTTAGTCTTTGTTTGGTTTAAACTAAGTAGATAAGAAGATAGTGGTAGTAATTATTTTTAAAATATATGCGTACGAATTTGTCTTTGAAGTGTGTCTGTGATAGTCTTGCTCCTGTTAACCATCTCCATTGATGCAAATAACATCTTGTTAACTTGTTTCATTCGTACATAGACAAGTTTATCTTCAGCGTGTTTCTTAGTATTGTATGTGTATGTGTACCCTCTCCATGTTAATTAATGGCTTGCGGGATGTTAAGGACTATGAGGTCAAGTTCCTTAAATGTTTGTATTTTATTTTAAATGACTAAGCTGGTCTTTCTTTTGAATATTTACTATTAAATTAATCTTCTTCTTTGTGAAGTTATTTGATTTACTATGTGAACTCGTTGCAATATTTGCTAAATGCCAACATGCTTTGCTTGACTAAGTATTTTTTTAATAAAATAAAATATAACTTATTACGTGTTATCCTTATTTTTGACCGGCTAGTCAAAATTACTTTCTTTACCTGCTTATGTGTTAATTTTTGACCTCACATTAAAGTCGCCATCAAGGTCAACGACATGTGATTAACAATTGTCATATGCCACACCTTTATGGTGGTGCACATTTTTACCTAATAAATATTTTCTTGTGTTTGAGCTGCAACTGTCATGGAGATTTGTCGGAGTCAACTTCTCCACGGAGAACGAAGTTTACTATGAACCTCTGATGGCTTGCTCGCTTACCAGTGAATGCATTAATAGCTGGTATTTCAAACTGATTGTTAAGTCATTTCTGATTTTCTTTAGCGTTTTGTGACTAAAGGTTAGTCCCTGGTTTCCTTTACTCTTAACATATCATAGTTGTTTATTTGACACTCTAAATCTATATCTCTGTCCTGAACTAGGTATACATTAGCTTATTAACTTTATTTGCTTGCTTATTACCGTGGTTCCCATATAACTTGTTTTTAGGTGTGACCTGCTAGGTTAAAGTTCTTGTATGTATTGTTTTAAAATGTGGTGAGCACCCAGTTCATAACCTCATATGAATGATTAGATCTTTCCTTACCATAAAAACACAAATGTCTTTGTGAGTCTTTTTTTCTAAAACAATTTCTAAATCAAAAATTTAGAATCCCCTAACTAATGGATTTCCCCTACGTAGTATCTATGAACTAATTGACATCTTATTATTTGGGGTAGCAAAGTCTTTATTTTTAGTCAAATCTTATTCATTCAAGATTGGCTTTTTTCTTCAATTGGCACTGGTATTCTGTAATACAATTTGTACTTAATTTCAAATGTCAGTGAAACCTTCCTTTTGTAAATAACATCCTTTCTTTTCCTTTTACATTTGGTAGTAACATCACATGTTTAAAATATTGAGCCTTCTTAGTACGATAGCAGTTTGCACAATTAGTTTATTTTTATACTTAGGATAAAAATTAAATTGATTTGAATATACATTTATATTAACTTAGTTTAATCCAATAATCCTACATAGCATAAATTTCGGTCGAGATCCACAGTTGTGTACCTCGAAGAGTGCATAATACCTTCTATTTGAGGTAATTTGAGCCCTTACCCGATCTTTTTTGGAACGGACTAGTCAAACATAGTCATTTGCACAACAAGTGCTTTAACGCGCCTTCAAAATCGTTAGGTGGCGACTCTTCTCTTTTAATATCTCCTTAAAAGAGTCGTCACATGTTGAAACTTGATTTCGCGATAAAAAGGGGTGCGACATCATGTTGTCCCAACACGCATCCATATGGATTATCCAAAATCGACAGGTATAAAAACAATGGCTTCCCGGGCTCGGGAGGGACCAACACTAGTGGATTTGACAAATAGTCCTTGATTTTGTTGAAAGCTTTATCACACTTTTCTGTCCGCTTTGTATTAGAATCCTTTTCAGCTTCACGAAGATAGGCTCACAAATTATCGTGGACTTGGATGTAAATTGGCTGATGTAATTTAGCCTACCAAGGAAACTCATCACATCCTTTTTCCTCTTGGGCGGTGGAAACTCTTGAATGACTTTGATCTTTGAAGGATCCAACTCTATCCCTTTGGTGCATACGATGAAGGCTAGTAATTTTCCAGCAAAGACTCTGAATGCACATTTGGCATGGTTCAGCTCTAAATTTACCTATGCAAGCGTTCGTAAAACTTCTTCAGGCCGTCCAAATGCTTTGAAATCCTTCGATACTTGATGATGACATATCCCACATATACCTCAATCTCTTTGTGAATCAATGTTGTGAAAGAGGTCCTCAATATCATGCCGACATTTGAATGGTAGACGCACCATTTGGTTGCATCAAATTATTTTGAAGGATTCTCGGGATCCTTCCTTCTATCTGATGTATCATGCCTACTATCCTCAGTCTTTTAAACAATTGAGCCAAAGGTTCAACAATCAGGGTGTAGTTTCGGGGACTTCTTTCTTTAGAATTTGGCAAGGTCGGGGTGCATAGGTGGGTCGATTTTGATGAGTGGTAGTTTGAACTGGAGCGTATGGTCGTGGTTGATTTGAATTTGTATGGGGCGAGGTGGGTTATATTGAGGTTGGGGATTGTAGTATGGTTGTCTGTTATATACTGAAGCATAAGTAGGTGGGTGTGGGGAATTGGTGTTTGGAGAGTAAGAGTTGTTTCCATGGTGTGGATTAGACTGGTAATAAGGAATGATTGCTGACACCTCTTCCTTTTTCCTGTTTTCGCTGTATATTGAACTTGATTGGATTACTTTTCTAGTTGCTCATACAAGTTCTGGAAACTTTTGTCCCATCATAACCATCATTTTCTCGAAGTAGATTCCTTCCTGAGCCCTGATTAAATACTTGGTCAACTCACCGTCATCTAACGGGGCTTGTGCTCTGGAAGCCTCCGACCTCCATCGACGTGCATACTTTTGGAATGATTTTGACGACTTCTTCTGCAAGTTTACTAGAGCGAACCTATCAGGAGTAATTTATGTGTTAATCGGAAGCGGTTCATGAAATCTTCCGCCATATCCTTCCACTCCCTCCTGATTTTGGGATTTTGGCGAGTGTACCAAGTAAGTTCCTCCCATGTCAAACTCCTTATGAACAACTTCATCCTCAACTTCTCGTTTCTTCCTACTCCAAATAGCTTCTCATTGTAGGCTCTCAAGTGTGCATGGGGATCACCTGTCCCACCAAAGATATTAAACTTCAGAGTCATGTACCCTATCGGTATGTCCACACCAGGGTGTATACACAGATCCTCATAATCTAGACTTTCGCTCCCTCGAGCGAGCTGACGGTTCTTCATTTGTTTTATCAATGATTGTATTTGTTCGGATACCGATTCTTCTTCCTTATACTTCACTTCTCTTTCCATTTCAGCATATTGATCAACTTCAAAAGGCAGCCTAACTGTGACAAGTGTTGTGAAAGTGGTTTTTGAAACGACATATACAAAGGACCATATTGCTCATGTGCATCGGTATGTGCTAGTTTTGATTAGTGGTGAAGGTGACGCCATCACGAGAAGGGGTATGAACTTTATTGGTAGCAACTGGTGGGTTTTTCAGTGTTTGAACGTAATTTGGTATGTAAGGGGTGTGTATATGAGGGTTTGGTGGGTTTGCAGGGGTTAGTGGTAGTATAATTTGGGTGATAGGTATGGAAGTCGGGGTATTGTTTGGTTGGCGAGTAGTTGAAGGAAAGAGGTCGGGGATTGAATCTATAGAAGGGGAATAAGGTGGTTGTGGGAGCGTCGTCATGGCCAGATATGGCAATTCCCGAATGTGTTGTTTGGTCATGATATCTTGGGCCGTCCTAGACAGATGCTTGTCATTTCGCATATCATACTTCTCTCATGATCGTCTCGGGCTATCAGCTATTACCAGAGTGTGTTCTATCGGGTTATCTGTCGCAGGCATCTTCTCTTCCAATCTCAAGTTGTACGGTGGTTCCGCCAGTTTTGGGTCAACACAAACCAACTTCTTATATTGGGGAATAATAGTAAAGTAATACAAGAAAAGAAATTTAAAGAAAAAGAAAAAGGAACAAAAGTTAGTTTCAGAATTTGTGCAAATATAAGCAGACATAGCAGTTAGTTCACGTATTCAAGCAAGCACGTTTCCTAAAGTTTGGGGACATCTCTTTGCCGGAGGTAGGCCTAAGTCGCAAATATTTGACACATTCAGACCCGTAGAAAATTTCATTTTCATTGATAATATGTGGATTGTAACAGCGGTAGCTAAGGTTACATCATTGTTTTCAACACCGTAATATTATAGGGGCTGAAACAAACTTTTCCTTAGGGAAATGGAAAGGTTCAAGATAAAAGACACAAGGTGGGAAAATGGGTGAAATCAACCAGCTTCGAATATCCATCCCCGAAATCATTCCCCATATGTTTTTCTTCTTCCCGCCCTTCTTCAAATTCCTCTTCATCATCATTGAACTCGGGCCCTTCCGCTGGGTCTTCCTCTGGAACTGTCTCAGATTCAATTTGTATACACTCAACTACTCGGTCATCATCCTCGGGAGGTGGGAACATGTGATCAATTGACCTCCGGACCACTTGGAAGTGCATGGAGGTAGTCATGAGGTGGTGTGGAAAAATCTCATGATAGATTTGCAAAGCTGCAACCGCATCCTCCAGCCAGGATATTCCTTCCCTACTTGGTCGGGCTAGCTCAACTTCTTCATGATCCATACATAACATTTCGGAGTGCACCACGAATGTTGACCCATTGGCATCGTGATTAGATAATTCCACTCCTCCTGAAGTCGCCATATCCTTGATATCGGGATCTATCTATAGTACTCATCCTCATACAATGTCATCCTCGTACAGAGAGGTACATCCTGAATCAACCCAAACTGCCTGAGAACTCGTAGGGGTGAGTATGGTTGGATTCCCTCGAGTCCTATTAGCTCGATAAAATACTCACGGGGAGTAGAATTTTCCTAGTGCTCACCCATGACATCATCTCTCTCCATTCTTCCTATCCGTGGTGAAAGAAGTGCTCTGTGGCCCATATTTGAAGCAACAAGTTGCAGCCTTTGAAGAAATTGTACCCCCGGGAACATGCAGACAATTATTTGAGAATTTCTACTAACACCATAGGTACCAGGGTGTCTTTGAGATTTCCTCGGAATGTTGCCAAAACACATGCATCAAGTTGATATTGATATGTCCTCTTCTTTGTGGAAAACCCAACAATCCTATAACGCCTAAGAGAAGGTTATGGGTCGGAGACTTTCCCACGTATACTGGTCACACTGAAATTCTCCAAGTACCATTCTCAGCCCTGACGATGTCCCAACATGTCGAACAATTAGTCCAAGCTTATCCATCCATCTTCAATAATTCCCAAACCCCGACTGTTTGCCAGACCCAAAGCATCGAGAAACTTGTAGCCGTGCATGGTGACCGATAATATCGGCTTCCTCCCAGTAAATGGCAGCTCTGTGGAACTGGTAATTTCTTGCGACGTTGGCACTAACTCACAATCAGCAAACTTGAAAACTACTTTGGCTGGATTTCAGAACTCTATCAGCAAACGAGTGACTACCCTATCGGCCCGAATGTTCAACAAGGAATCCAATGCTCTTAGGTGTATCTTGATTTCGTCTCGATGCTCTCGGCGGATGTTCTTCCACCAGTGCTTTAGCTTGTGCGCTGCTCCCATGATCATGTTGATCTTGGGGATATTCTAGTTGATTTTCATTTCTGAATAGGGTAGAGAAAAGGGTTTGATAAATATTTTATTCGGATTTTGAGGGTCTTATCATGATTAGTTTTCCATAAAAGTCATGTCGTTGGGTGAATGGCGTGTTGATCCACCTAAGTTTTAGGCAATATGGCATATCTTTGCTATAGTAGAGTGTTTGGTAGTTCTGCGTTGGACTGAATACTACGGGAAGTTATATCAGTTTACCTAACGAAGCCATTCTCCGAAACTAAAAAATTTTTAAAGAGGGTCCGGAGGGGTGTAAAAGACGACCCCCGTGTACCATTGTGTGTGATAGTTTACGGTCAAAACTCGATAGGAAAAAGTGTGATGACAGTATATATAAAGAAGTAACACATAGTGGGATGTTAGTAATAACATTTAAGAAAGTATATAAGTAATGAGCAAGTAAGGCAGGCAAGCACATAGTTGCAAATTAAACACAATTAAAGCCGTGTACAAATAATCCTAAATTCCAAGTCTAGTATGAGTCTACTATGGTTAGAACCTAAGTGTGAATTCCCCAGCAAAGTCCACATGTTGTTGCACCCTATTTTGCATAAGATTCAACTAGTGGTTGCTCTGTTGATGATAAAAGAGAGTCGCCACCTAATATTCAACTCAAAAATTCAATCCCGGACCCGCTTCTCGGAACCCGACCAAACTACCAAATTCGAAAACCCATCCTATAATGAGTCCGGCCGTACAAGAATTACTCAAATCTCACATCAAATTGCTTTCAAATCCCCAAAATTTGGTCTAAGAAGTTTCAAAATTTTTCCCCAAAATTTCCAACTAAAATCAATAGTAAAATGACAGAAATAAAAAAGGATTCATGTATAGTAGTCAAATCCGAGTTAAAAGCACTTAGCCCAATAATTTCCTTGATATTCCCTCGGAAAATCGCCACAAGCCGAGCTCTCTAGGTCCAAAAGCTTAAAGTGAGATAAAACTCTCCAACATCCCCTTTTCTGCCGAGCGGTATCCGTTTCTGCGGTCAAATAGTCGCACTTGAAACCCCGCACCTTCCATCGTTGGTGCAATTCCAACTATGGCAATGAAATTCCCTTCTAGAGACAAATTTCCCGCACCTGCGAACCCGCTTCTGCGGAGTCTCGTTTGCACCTTCAGTCCTTCAAAAGATCCCCACAATTCCTCTTCCGTGGAAGAACACTCGCGCATGCGGAAGCGCATCTGCGCCCAGGTGTCCGCACCTACGAACCCAAGCCTAGGCTGGCCTCCTCTTCTTCTATGATGACGATGGTGCACCTGCGTGTCCGCACCTGTGGCCAAATCCTCCGCGGGTTCGAAGACACCAGAACAATAGCAACTACAACAAAAACAACCAAGTCCAAAATTATTCTGAATTCAATCTGAATGCCACCCGGGGACCCGGGGCCCTGTCTGCATATACCAAGTTCCAAAATAAATAACGTACATACCCAAGGCCAAAAATCACAAAAAACATTATCGATTCTACGATCGCAACACAATTCATGCCTATTAAAACTATGAACATCTTACTTCCAAAACTAACGCTGAATCATACAGAAACAATTCCGATTGCTCTCAGATTTTGCACACAAGTCATAATTGACATGAAGTACCTATTACAATTTTCAGAATCAGAATCTGACCCCAATATAAAAAAGTCAACTCCCAGTCAAACTTCTCCGCCTTCCAAACCTTCAACTTTCTAACTTTCGCCAATTCAAGCCGGAACGATCTACAGACCTCCAATTCAATATCCGAACACACTCCTATGTCCAAAATCACCATGCAGAGCTATTGGAATCGTCAAAACTCCATTTCAGATTTATCTACATAAAAGTCAAACTTCAATTAACTCCTTCAACTTTAGCCTCTAACTTAGTTAGTATATGTCCTATTTCACTCCTAAACTCATCGAAATCAAAACTAACTACTCCGAGTCAGGAATAAAATACTCAAACGATCGGCCGAGTCGTTACATCCTCCACATCTTAAAATAGATGTTCATCCTCGTACGAGTGTAGAGACATACCTGAAGTGGTGAAAAGATGAGAAAATGGCTACGCATATCATGCTCGGTCTCCAAAGTCGCATCTTCGACTGGTTGACCCCTCCATTAAAACTTCATAGACGCAATGCTCTTTGACCTCAACTTTTGACCTGCGTGTCAAAACTGGCCACCACCTCCTCAATATAAGACAATTCCTTGTCCAATTGGATTGAGCTGAAATCTAACACATGGGCCGAATCACTATGATACTTTTAGAGCATGGAAACAAGGAATATCGGATGAACCGTAGCTAGACTAGGTGACAATGCAAGCTTGTAGGCCACCTCACCAATCTTCTCAAGAATATCAAAAGGTATGATATACCTAGGGCTCAACTTTCCCTTCTTCCCAAACCTCATAACACCCTGCATGGGCGAAACCCGAAGTAGGACCCACTCACCAACCATGAATACAACATCATGAACCTTCTGATCTGTATAACTCTTCCGTCTAGATTGGCTTGTACGAAGCCGATCCTAAATCAACTTAACCTTTTCCAAAGCATCTTGAACCAAGTCAGTACCCAATAGACTCGCCTCACCAAGTTCAAACCAACCAACTAGAGACCGACACCGCCTCCCATACAAGGCCTCATTTGCAGCCATATGAATACTTGATTACTAGTTGTTGTTGTAAGAAAACTCCACAAGTTGCAAGAACTGATCCCAAGAACCTCTTAACTCCATAACATAGGCATAAAGCATGTCCCCCAATATCTGAATAGTGCGTTCGTAGTATCCGCCCCTTTGAGGATGGAATGTTGTACTCAATTCAACATATGTGCCTAAATCACATTGTACATCCTTCCACAATCGCGATGTAAAATACGTACCTGGTTAGAGATGATGAATACCAACACGCCATTGTCACGACCCAAATCAGAGGGACGCGACAGGCACCTAGTGCCTTACTCGACCGAGTACCAATGTAACATATCTTTCTTATTACACCATCAGGAGTAAATGGCCCAAAAGGTCCGTCATGAGATAACCAGAATAAAACATTAGGGAATATTGATATAGGAAAACCCAAGATGTAATATAAACTTATACATATGACATACGAGCCTATAAGACCAAAATGATCATTCGTACACTCAACATAGGCCGACAAGGCCATACAATCTTTCACGTACATGACATATGCCTACGAGCCTCTAAGAGTAGATAAATACCATAAAGGTCAGGACAGGGCCCCGCCATACTAATCAATACATATCTAAATCATACTGACCAAATAAGAAACTCCGGAGCAAAATGGAGCGCACCAAGACATTCTGATTCGTTGATAGACTACTTAGAGGACTCTCAACCTGTCTATCGGGATGTGAGAGCATTAAATGCAGCATCCCCAGGAAAAAAAGACATCAGTACAAATAATGTATCGAGTATGTAAGGAATGGAAATAGGTAAATAATAGACATGGAAGAAATATGAAGTAAAAGACTCAACCTGTAAGTCTGAATAGCTCTGTGAATCATTTAATATTTATAATGTCATGCATATGCGTATAAATGTCATACCATGCATAGTTATATGCGTAGATAACACCATCAACACTCTAAAGGCATCCCACCCTATCTTCTCGGCCACTATAGGCAAATCATCAACGTATACCACCCTATAAGAAGTATGTTAATAAGATTTCTCGAAATGTCATAAGATCAATAAGCCTTTGACTAATATCATGAAATAAACTTTATGAACTTACGTATTTCCTGAGACCCATGAACATAAGATATAACATTAAGACATGTGATGAATCGAGAACATAGGCACCTCTAGCACTTCTATGAATAAAGTCATTTATGAAAATTGTGCGTTTACTCGTTTAATTTGTATTGTATAGATCATGCCAAAAAGAAATAAAGGAATAGCCTTAACATACCTGAGCTGATTCTCTTGACAATCCTCTAACACACATTTATTGCGACAAAACATGTAACGGCGAATCGAAGTAAGGAAAAATTTGTATGATATTATAGATAAATAGTGTACTGTGCTCTCTTAGAATTTCATCACACGTTGTTGTAGCGTTATGAAGTTTCCTATGAACTCATTTTTTGAAAATTCCTCCAGCACTTAGCAAATCTTAGCATCATACTTTTAACAATATAAAAAGACCTCTTAAAGTTATAGGTTGTGGACCCCACTTTGTGGCTTAGTCTTGGCCAAAGAATTCTCTAATTATACCACCTATCTCATAAACCAAAGACTCACCATTAGATTTTGAATATTTTTTCACTTGCTGCAACGTGGGAGGCCTTTTCGTAATTTCCAATCACATTGTTAATCTCCCACCAAAAATTCATAATTAACCAATTATCCACATAATTAAGAATTATCTCAAATTAATTAAAATACTACTCACTTTTAACACACTTTATAAACCTTACTATCATGGTCACGTGGTACCTTGTATGGCACAAGTCCATATATACCAGGTATTATAGCTTAGACCGTATTTTATCCCAAACTGTCAAACTTCGGCGAAACTCATTTCCTTCGATTTGCTCACCCTCTCACCTTCACGAATTTACTTATCACTTGCCTGAAATAACATAATACTTATAATCCCAAATTAATCTCATTCCTGGGCTTATGTCAATTAACTTACAATGAAACTTTTATGTATGAATATGCGATATGTAATATCTCTTTTACGAGCTTTCCTCAATTAATTATGGCGTACTTTCACGTACGAAAACATGGGGTGTAACAACCACGAAGTCGGATAATCTCACGAATATAGATCGGAGCCGGTTTCTCTAAAGAATAAGTAGTCACCACTGGAATGAAATAAGCCGACTTGGTCAACCTATACACAATCACCCATATTACGTCAATCTTCTTCTGAGTCCGTGGGAGCCCAACAACAAAATCCATGGTAACTCGAATTCGGGAGTCTCAAGCCTCTCAAGCAACCCACCTAGTCTCTCGTACTCGTACTCGTACTTCACCTGCTGAAAATTTAGGCACCGAGCTACATACCTATGTCTTTCTTCATCATCCTCAACCAATAGGGATGCCTCAAGTCCTGATACATCTTAGCAACACTCGAATCAATGTAGTACCGCGAACTGTGGACCTCCTAAAGAATCAACTCATGCAAACCATGGTCACACATAACCGTTTCTGCATCCGAATACACCGTTATCCCCAATAGTAACCTCCTTGGCATTGCCGTGCAAGACTGTGTCCTTGAGGAAAAGCAAATGGGGGTCATCGTATTGACGCTCTTTTATATGATTATATAGAGAAGACCGAGAAACCATGCAGGCCAGAACTTGACTCGGCTCTGAAACATCCAATCTAACAAACTTGTTGGCCAAGGCTTGAACATCCAATGCTAATGGCCTCTCCGCTGCCGGTAGATATGCTAAACTGCACAAGCTCTCTGCGTTTTGACTTAAGGCATCGGTAACCACATTGGCCTTCCCGGGATGATATAGAATGGTTATATCATAGTCCTTAAGCAACTCTAACTATCTCCACTGCCGCAAGTTAAGATCTTTCTATTTGAACATATGTTGTAGGCTTCGGTGGTCGGTATAAAACTCACGGGGGACACCGTAAAAATACTACCGCCAAATCTTCAAGGATGGAAAAATAGCTGCTAATTCCAAGTCGTGGACATGATAATTCTTCTCATGAACCTTTAGTTGTCTAGATGCTTAGGAAATCACCCTATTGTTTTGCATCAACCCGTACACGACACCAACATTGGGTTGTAGTCAAAGCACTCTTGAGCTTTTGAAAGCTCTCCCCATTCTCCTCGATGCACCTAAACGAAGCACCCTTATAGGTCAATCTGTTCATAGGTGTAGCAATAAATGAGAAACCCTCAACAAAATGACGGTAATACCCTACAGAACTAAAAAATTACGGATCTCAGTAGCTGAAGATGGTTTGGCAAAACTCTGCATCGCTTCAATCTTCTGTGGATCTACCTTGATCCCCTCATTTGACACCTCATGATCCGAAAATTCCACCAAATCAAGCCAGAATTCACACTTTGAAAATTTTACATACAATTTTTTTTCTCTCAAGTTCTGAAGAAAAATCTTCAAATGCTGCTTATGATTCTCTCAGCTTCGGGAGTACACTAGGATGTCGTCAATAACCACAATGACAAATGATTCAAGATAGGGATATAATACACTGTTCATCAAGTGCATGAATGTTGCTAGAGATTGGTAAGCCCAAATGACATCACAAGGAACTCATTTAGTGACTATACCGAATCCTAAAACTAGTCGTTGGAGTATCTGGATTCCGAATCTTCAACTGATGATAGCCTAACCACAAACCAAGATTGGAGAGCACCATGGAACCTTGTACCTGATCAAATAAGTCATCAATGTGTGGCAATGGATACATGTTCTTCACTGTAACATTGTTCAACTACCGATAACCAATACACATGCTCATAGAACCATCCTTCTTCTTAACAAACAAAACCGGAGCACCCTAAGGTGACACACTGGGCCGAATGAACCCCTTATCAAACAACTCCTACAACTGCTCCTTTAACTCCTTCAGCTCTGCTGGGGCCATATGATTTGGTGTAAAAGAAATGGGCTGAGTGACCCGCAACAAGTCAATACAAAAATCAGTATCCCTATCGGGAGGCATACACGGAAGATCTGTCGGAAGTACATCAGGATAGTCCCTTACTATCGAAACTGACTCAACGACAAGTGTATCAGCACTGACATCTCTCCAAAGGCTAGATATGCAGCACACCCCTTCCTAACCATACTTTGTGCCTTAAGTAAAGACACCGCCCTACTAGGAACATAATCCAAAGTACCCTTTCACTCCAACTGTGTAAACTTGGCATAGCCAACATCACCGCCTTGGCATGACAATCAAGGATATCATGATATAGCAACAACCATTCCATGCCCAAAATAACACCAAAGTCTACCATTGAGCAACAATAGATGAACTATGGTCTCAATCCACTAAGAACAGCTAAAGACAAATTATACACACAGTCAACAACAATGGAACCTACCAAAGGCGTGGACACATAGATAGGAGAACTGAAAGAATCACGGGACATACCCAAATATGGAGCAAAGTAAGATGATACATATGAGTATGTGGAGCCTGGATCAAAAAAGACTGATGCATCTCTATGAAAAAAAAGAAAAATACCTATGATAACTGAATCTTATGAAACCGCCTTTCTCCTACTCGAAAGAGCATAACATCTAGCCTGACCTCCCCCTCTAGGGAAATCCCTAGCTTCCTGACCTCCACTCCTAGCTGGTTGTATAGGTGGAGTGGCAACTGGTGCGGTAACCACGACCAGAGATGTCTGGGGAACTGATGGAATACGTGGAGCCTGAGTAGTTGGTGGAGGTGCACCCCTCCTGAGACTGGGGCAGTCCCTCACCATGTGACGAGTACCGCCACACTCCAAATAAGATCTCGGAGGATGTAGCTGCTGAAACTAGTTCGGGCCTGACTAGCTGGATTGACTGCTAAAAGCACTCCGTGCACGAGGTGCACTAGACAGTGGCGGTGCATAATGGGAAACCTAAGACCTCGGAGTAGCTGGAATACCAATGGAAACTAGAAATGCTTAATGAACCGGATGGCTCACATAGCCTCTACCATGATGGGCTGCAACTAGAGCACGAATACCACTATATGTGTCAGAATCTTGAGGCCTCTTCGCCTCCCTGTCCTCTCTCGCCCAGTGCCGCATACCCTTTAATCATTGAGAGATCTCTACCACCTAGAAATATGGGGTATCGATCGCCAACTCTTAAGCCATGTTGAATCTAATACCATAGTTGAGCCTCCTGGTAAATCGATGGACTCGCTCTCCGATTGTGGAATCTAAGGCAAGTGCATGTCTGGACAACTCCCTAAACCTGACAGAAACCTGACATTATACTCTCATACAGTCATAGCACCCTGGCACAACTACTCAAACACCTTATTAAAGACGTCCCGAAGGCTCTGAGGGACAAACTCTCTTAGGAACATCTCTGAAAAGTGATCCCATGTGAGTGAATATGCGTCGGTGAGGCTACACTCCTTATAAGCTCGCCACCACTAGTATACTGGTCCCCACAGCTGTAAAAGTAGTGAAAGCAACACCGCTCGTCTCCACTATACCAATAATAGATACGGTGGTACTTCTCCAGAAAGCCTTCTGCATCCTTTGTAGCTAGGCCGGCGAAAGTAGGAGGATGGTACTTTTGTACCTCTCAAGCCCGAGCTGCTCCTCCTCATATGCTGATGACCTAAACTCGGGCTGGACTAGGACAATCAGCTACAGTGGTATAATCTCTAGGACCTGGTCAACATGAACCCAGTGCTCAAGGGTATGGTCCGTAGAGTTTGTGCTCCTCCCCCAGCCTGAGATGTGTCTGGTGCAAGTGGAATCAACCCCGCCTGAGCTAGAGTACCAAACATGCTCAAGATCTGAGCGAGAGTCTCCTGCAGTACATGGGTAGCAATAGGCGCCTAAGGTGCCTGCCCCTCAACTGGAGCTACTAGTGACTCCTTTGTTGCAGCTCGGGCAGGTGCTCTAGATGCACCACGTGCCCCTCCTCGGCCTCTGACCCAGCCCTGGTCTCTCACGACTCTAGCAGAGGGCGCAAATGTCTAATTGTGACTCGTATGTTACATCTCGCATTTTTGTACGTTAAAGTATCATCTTCAGTTAATTAACGTAGAATCGGGGATGAGATTATCTTGAGATTATAAGCATTATTCTATTTATAATAGGTGATAAGTAAAGTGTAGTGAAGGATAAAGGGTAAACGAATCAAAGAAAATGAGCTTCGTCGAAGATTGTCGATTTGGGATAAAATACGGTCTGAGCGAGTACCCGGTATTTATGGACTAGTGCTATACAAGGTACTACATGTGTTTGATAACGAGGCATAAAGAGAAGTTCCTACTCCCGAATTCATATACATTATCCTAGACTCCTAAGTTACAGTATTTTCCCTTATCGAGACCTTATATTCCATTGAGTATTGTCTTCTTCCAGTCAAGAGAGAAGAAGGCCTATAGAGCTATAGTCGGTGGGAAGGCCCCTATGGGGAAACCTCGTATCAGATACCAAGACTTTTATGGCCGAGCGCCTATAGGAGCGAGCCAAGCATGGGCGAGATACATAGCCTAGTATGGTCGAGCCCCTACGAGCGAGCCTACTATGGCAGAGCAGTTATATATACCGAGCCTTAAAAGGTCGGACAACTATTTTACTTACCATATTGGGAGAGTTGATTCAGTATCAGCAGGTAAGCACATCTTCAGATTATCTTCGACTCCCAATTACTTTCGGTTATTATGTTATCATTTCAGTTTTAGCTTTCACACATTTTATTGCCTTATATACTCGGTACATTATTTTGTACTGACGTCCCTTTTTCTGGGTACGGTGCATTTCATGCATGCAGGTTCAGAGAGACAGACGGGTAGACCTCCTCAGTATGTGTTGCCCGAGTTCAGCTTTATCAGTACGCTCCACGTCCTTCGGAGTTTCGGGATCTAGAGTTTTGTATACATCTTGTGTGTATATATATAAGTTATAGGTAGGTCGGGGCCCTGTTCCGATCACAGTACATCCATCTGTAGAGGCTTGTAGACATAACCGGTCAGTTAGTGCAGTATGTTAGGCTTGTAGGCCTTGTATGTATATTTTGTTGGTTTGTCTGCTGTTGTTTTTATGATGGCCTGGCCGGCCCAACTTTATATTGATGTTTAGTCAGCGTTGGTTTCCATTCAGTTTTATATTTTGCTTCACAAATTGTCTTGCAATGTGGCCCATGGCCCAAGTATGATATTATATGTTCAGATCCCCTTAGTTGCAAGTTGGTACTCAAGGATAGGTGAGGCACCAGGTGCCGGTCTCGCCCCCCCAGGTTTGGGCTGTGACAAAAGTGGTATCAGAGCTGTTCTGTCCTAGGGAGTCTACAAGCTGTGTCAAGTTAGGTCTTGCTTATAGATTTGTTGTGCACCATATTATATAAGAAGGGAACTACATGGAATTTAGGAATTGGTTACCCTTCTTTTAAATCTAAATCGTGCTATAGAATTGAGTTATAGGAAATTTGAGTTAAACTTACATGTTGGAGTTTGCATGCATAGATGACGGTGACTAGGAAGACTACGACTAGTTTTAGGAGAGATACAGCAGTAAGTGAGGGGACCAGTAGGGTACCCTCAGTAGATGGGCCCCAATTTGAGGCCCAGGGAGAAACCCATACTCAACCATTACCGGCTCCTCCACAACCTGAGGAGTTTCCTAGGGGGACTGCACATCTAGTTCCCCATCCGCTTACATCAGATCAGGACTTGAGGAGTCTGGTGCATTTGTTGACACAGTTGGTAGCTACCCAGTAACAGGCTAGGGCATCCTCTAGTGCATGATCTTCTGAGAGATCTGGGAGTTCAAGGGTCCAAGACTTTATTTCTTTGAGTCACCCAGAGTTCATGGGTACAGATCAGAGCAAGGACACGAAGGATTTCATAGATCAGCTTCACAGGATCTTTTGGGTTATGCATGCCACGGAGAAAGAGGCAGTTGAGCTAGCAGTTTTTCGACTCCGAGATATAGCCGTCCTTTGGTACGAGGGATGGGAGAGGTCTAGGGGACGTGATGCACCTCCAGCTATTGTGAAGAATTTTTTAGATGCCTTCCTTAACTAGTACATACCACGGGAGATCCAACAGGCTCGAGTTGATCCGTTTCTAGCCCTCACGCAGGGTAATATGAGTGTTCGAGAGTATAGTTTCCATTTTGACTCATTGGCCAGATATTCACCATCTATAGTTTCTACTACGTGAGACATAATCCATAGGTTTATAGTACGACTGAACCCAGAGTTGACCGAGGCATGAGCCACCGCTGCATTGCAGGATAGTATGGGTATCTCTCAGATTCAGGCATTCGCCCAAAATATAGAAAGGGGTAGGCGTCGGTAGCAAGGTACATAGAGGACTGAGTCAGGACAACCTAAGAGGATGAGATTTGCCAGCTTTCAGGAGCAGTCTCAGGGTAGTTATAGGCCCCAGTACTTCGAACGTCCACCTAGGCCTCCGCCACCTTAGTTATAGGGTTACAAATATGATTGCTATACTCAGTCAGGACCATATGAGACTCACGGGCGTCGAGTTTGCAGTGACAGCGAGGTTCAGGGCAGATGTGGTCAGTTCGCCGCGGTGTGACATCTGTGGTAGATGACACTTAGGCCAATGCCGAGCCGGTTCCGATGATTGTTATACATGTGGATGTACGAGACATATGATGCGAGTTTGCCCAAATAGAGATTCTGGGGGTATGCCACAACCAGCGAATTCAGCAATAGGATCATCTATGTACGTGCATCCTTCAGGGCACGAGTCTCTGTCTTCGGCTGTTAGAGATCAAGGAAGAGGTAGAGGTTCCAGCTCAGGCAGTAACAAGAATCGTAGCTATGCTTTAGCGGGTCGACAAGACTAGGAGTTTTCACCAGACTTTGTGACAGTTATGTTGATCGTTTGCTCTCAAGATGCTTATGCCTTGATAGACCGAAGATCTACTCTATCGCGTATTACCCCATTTATCGCGAGGAAGTTTAGCATAGTGCATGAAATACTAAGTGATCCTTCTGCGGTATCTACACTGGTCAGAGAAGCAATTAATGCTAGACGGGTTTACCGAGGTTGTATGGTGACAGTTTGTGGTCGTCACACCTCAGCCGACCTAGTTGAGCTAGAGATGTTGGATTTTGATGCTATCATGGGCATGGACTGGTTGGCAGCTTTCTATGCCACAGTTGATTGTCGAGCAAAGACAAACAAATTTCATTTTTTGGGTGAGCCAGTCTTTGAATGGTTAGGTAATACAACGAGACTTAGAGGTAGGTTTATTTCTTATCTGAAGGCGAGGAAAGTTATCGCAAAAGGGTGCATTTATCATATTGTGCGAGTTAGAGATGCAGATGATGAGATAACTATACTTTGGTCTATTCTAGTTGTCAAAGAGTACGCAGATGTATTTCCAGATGAACTTCCAGGTATTCCTCCAGAGCGAGAGATTGATTTTAGCATTGATTTGCTTCCGGGAAATCAACCAATATCCATCTCTCCATATAGAATGGCACCTGCCGAATTGAAGGAGTTGAAGGAGCAGTTAAAAGTTTTGCTGGAGAAAGGTTTCATCAGGCCCAGTACTTCACCTTGGGGTGCACCGGTACTATTTGTGCGGAAGAAAGATGACTCGCTAAGGATGTGTATCGATTATAGGCAGTTGAACAAGGTAACTATTAAGAATAAATATCCACTTATAAGGAACGATGACTTGTTTGAATAGTTGCAAGGTGCTAGATGCTTTTCAAAGATAGATTTGAGGTCGGGGTACCACCAGGTCAGAGTTCGGGAGAGAGATATTCCCAAAACAGCCTTCATGACCCGATATGGCCACTTCGAGTTCATTTTTATGTCCTTCGGGTTGACGAATGCACCTGCCGTATTTTATGGACTTGATGAATAGCCTATTCCAACTATTTTTATATTTGTTTGTGATAATATTTATTGATGATATTTTGGTTTATTCACGTTCATAGGACAACCATACGGACCACCTACGAGCGGTACTCCAAACCCTCCGTGATAGTGAATTGTATGCAATGTTTTCTAAATGTGTGTTTTGGTTGAAATCTGTAGCATTTGTTGGGGCACATTGTATCTTATGGAGGTATAAAGGTAGACACTCAGAATATTGAGGCTGTGAAATCCTGGCTTATATCTACCACTCCGACAGAGGTTTGTTGCTTTATGGGCTTAGCAAGATATTACCGGATGTTCATACACATTTTTTCTTCCCTTCCAGAACCATTAAAGACGTTGACGCAGAAAGAAACTAAGTTTTAGTGGACAGAGGCTTGTGAGCAGAGTTTCCAAGAGCTTAAGAACAGGTTGACCTCAGTGCCAGTTCTAACACTTCCAGAGGGTCCAAATGGTTATTCCATGTATTGTGATGACTCAGGTGTCGGGTTAGATTGTGTTATAATGCAACATGGGAAGGTAATTGCTTATGCTTCAAGGTAGTTAAGGAAGCACGAGCAGAATCATCCGACCCACAACCTCGAGTTAGGTGCAGTTGTCCATGCACTTAAGGTACAATGACATTATTTATATGGCATCATGTTGATGTATTTACAGATCATAAAAGCCTGCAATATATCATCAAGCAAAAAGAGTTGAATTTGAGATCTAGGAGATGACTTGAGTTATTGAAAGATTACGATGTTAACATTCTCTACCATCCAGGAAAAGCTAATGTGGTAGTAGATGCCTTAAGTCGCTGATCTATGGGTAGCTTAGCACATTTAGAGACCGAGAAAAGACCATTAACTAGAGAGATTCATCAATTGGCTTGTTTGGGGGTTTGGTTAGTAGACTCTGGCAATGCTGGATTTGTACTCCAAATACTGCAAAATCATCTCTCGTAGCTGAAGTAAAGGAGAGGCAGTACGAGGACCCAAAGTTGGTCGAGCTGAGAGAGCGAGTTCCGCATCAGAAGAAGTCGTTATTATAGCTCAAGGGAGATGGGGTTCTTAGATAGAGGGGTCGTTTGAGTTTTCCAGATGTGTCAGAGCTACGAGACAGGACTATGTCAGAGGCACGTTATTCGTGGTACTCCTTTCATACTGGGTCGAGGAAGATGTATCATGACATTAAGGATGTATACTGGTGGAAAGATATGACGAAGAACATTGTTGAGTTTGTCGCTCAGTGTCCTATTTGCCAGCAGGTGAAGGTAGAGCACCAAAAGCCCGGAGGGCTAATGCAAACTATAGAGATCCTGACGTCTAAATGGGAGGCGATAAACATGGACTTTATTACGGGTTTACCTCGTTCTCATCGTAAGTTTGATTCCATATGGGTGATAGTCGATAGGATCACAAAATCAGCTCATTTCCTACTGGTGAGATCTACGTATACAACAGAAGACTATGCAAAGTTATATATTAAGGAGATAGTGCGGCTACATGGAGTACCAGTATCTATTATATCTGACCGTGGGGCTCAGTTTACAACACATTTTTGGAGGTCATTTCAGAAAGGTCTAGGGAGTCAGTTGAATCTCAGCACAACCTTTCATCCACAGAGTGATGGACAAGCCGAGCGCACAATTCAGACGCTCAAGGATATGTTACGAGCATGTGTTCTAGATTTTAAAAGAAGTTGGGATGAACATTTACCTCTTATCGAGTTTACATATAATAACAATTACCACTCCAGTATCCAGATGGCTCCGTATGAGGCTTTGTATGTTTGTAAGTGCAGATCTCCTATAGGGTTGTTTGATATTGGAGAGCATGGGTTACATGGGCTAGACCTGGTTCAGCAAGCCATAGAGAAAGTAAAGCTTATCCGGGAGCGATTATTGACAACCTATAGTCGTCAGAAGTCTTATTCTAACGTGAGACAACAAGACTTAGAGTTCTGGGTTAATGACTGGGTATTCTTAAAGGTTTTGGCAAGAAAGGAAAGCTTAGCCCATGGTATATTGGGCCTTATAGGATTATTCAGAGAGTGGACCAAGTAGCATTATTTACCTAGAAAATGCTAATTACAATTATATTTGAGTTTCTGGTTCTAAAAATACGTGATCTATTTTAATACTAGTTGTTTAGGCAGTAGATGCTAGGTGAGAAGTGAGAAAACGAAATAAGAGCGAAGGGTAGCAAGATTATGCAAATCGAGCAGGGGAGATTCTGGTCTCGAGGTCGGTCAGAATGGGCCTCGAGGTCGAGCTTAAGAGCTTGACAAGGGGCTATCAAGAATGATACAACATTATCGAAGGCCTAGTAATGGCCTATTTGTGATTAATAACGAGTGATAAATGAAGAACAAGTAATGAACACAATAAATGAAGGGCAATAAATCAATGGAACAATTGTAGAGAATGTTTTAGTTAGAGAGCATAGGATATTCTTGTTCTTGTATTGAATCTCATGTGTCTTACAAAGTGACAAGTTCCCCTTTATATATGACGGGGAATCCCATCATAGTACACGTGTAATTAATGCAAAGAGAGACGGCTGGTACAACCATTTAATGCCACAGTACGGGCTTGTACTATTTTGCGTACTTGGTCAGCTTTAACCACATGCCTTTTTGCCTGTCTTCCCATGTTGGTGTTCGATTTTCACTACCCCGAGGTTGAGGACCTTCGATATGCCCCCTAGATGCAAAAAATCGAACCTTCGAGCCTTCTAAGCGCTGTAATGACCGTATAATCGAGCTCTCCGATTTTAGCCGTATACAGAGAGTCCCTACATTTGTTAGAATGAAGTGATAAGAAACGGTCTTGACTTCTTGCCTCTTCCACATCCCTATTATGACGTTAGTCCCTTCAGAGCATTAAATGATGTGACATAAAAAGCTGCACAGAGGTCGCCATCACAACAATTCTCGAGAAGCCCATGAACCGTTATTGGTTCGACCTTTCCGCTTCAATGCATGCCCAAAGGGCCTCTATAAATACTTCAATCACTTGACTTTTCATAATTTTACATCTTCTTCAAACATTCAAACTTTTACTAAGTGCTTTCCCTTCTCATCTTCTATCTGCTTTTGCTTCTTCGTCTTCTTTCTTCAAAACTCAGTTATAACCATGGCAAAAACTTACAAAACGGTACCTCAAAATGAGGGAGCCGCTTCTTCATCACGCCCATCTAAGGGAAAGTCACGAACTCCTCCTACCATCGAGCAATGCATCCTTGGCCCTTTCAACACCATCTCTGATTTCACGATTGAGAAACCCCCTTCTACGTCGGGCTAATGCGAGCCAATGTCTTGATATATAACTGTAGTATCCGATACAGAGATGGTAGAACTAAACTTCCATTGGGGGGAGGCGGCCTGATTGGAAATCCCTACAACTGAAAAAAGTATAGTCATGCATAAAGCTGGCTTTCTCACCGTATACACATACCCTTTTACCATAGGCCCCGTAGATTCTTCCTCTCCACCGATTGACCCGGTGATACTTGATTTTTTCCGTCAATACCGAGTGTAACTTGGTAAGATTTATCCCTCATTTTGCAGGATTGTATATATGATTTTCCACATTTCCAACATGGTCGAGGGATGACTTTCACCCTTGCGCCATTTGATCAGATTATACAGCCCTCGACTCTTTCGCGGGGGCCTAATTAAACTGCACCGTCGATCTGCCAATGAGTTCCTCGCCTGCATCGATGAGGATAAAGATCGGGGATAGATGAGCCGATTCATTAGAATCAGAACTTCGGACATCATCCCTGCTGATAAAATGTCGTTCCTGGAGGAATGGAATAAGAAACGTAAGTACCCCTGAATTGAGTACGTTTTTCCATCTCTTTTTATTTTGACTTATTGTCCTCTAATTGTGTAGCCACTGATTGGTTTCCCATCGCGATCTAGGACCTTGCGGGGTGGTTCAAACTTTTAGAGTCCGCTTTCCCATACAACACACGGGTTTGCCGGGATCTAGCTAAGACATGGTGGTGTTTTTTGACCTAACAAGTTTGTACAGTCCTTGGTAAAGGTGTGTTGATGAGACCGACCTACCTGGTGAGGAAGAGGCTCCAAAGACCACCAAGGACAAGAAAAGTAATAAAGAGGCCTCGTTGGAGTCTCCAAAATCCAAAGAGCAAAGACTCTAAAGTCCAAGACCGATGCCATGGTCTTATCCTCGACAGGCGCTGAGAGCCTGTGGGCCGACGAAAAGAGTGGCGATACATGTCCTTTGGTACGAAGGTCAAAATGAAGCATTGATGCTTCAAGAGTTGTTGGGCAGTCATCTGCTGAGTTGGAGGCGGCCGATGCGACTCTCCCTGTTTGAGGAGACTCTCGAGGAGGGTTCAGGTGCAGTCCCCAAGACGCTCGTCGGACATGGCACAGTCCGTGTTGGTGAGCTCGGAGGGCTTGCTAATGGAGCTTTCCAGGTTCGGAAAAATGCCTCGATGGAGGCTGATATTGCTTGTGGATTTCACTCGGGCCCGTCCTTTTCTCAAGGGGAGATACGAGATGCCCAAGTCAGGAATGTTCCTAGTTTGGAGACCTCTCGTGGAGAGGATGATGCATTTAGAGACTATTTTGAAGGGGTAGAGGAGGATACCGATGTTGACGTCCTCGTTGCCCTCAAGTAGGCCGAGAGGCTCAAAAAGCAGGTGATATTCTCGAAAGAATATGCTATTTTTCACCTTTCTACTCTTGCTTTCTAATGTTCTTCCTCTGTGTTGTAGGTCAAGAAGCTATATGACCAAGCCTTCTCCAAGATGCAAGATGAGTTGACTCATCGTGGAGAGGATGTTGAGAATCTTATGTTGGACTCGGTCGAGCTGGAGGCTCTGTGTGCCCAAAAAGAGGAGGAATTGGTCAACCTCCGAGCAGACTCGGAGAGAGCTCTTCGAGAGAGGGCCGACTTCATCGAGCAGGTATTCTGGTACCCTCAATTTTATTATTAATTGCAATGCATGGTGTTGATCGACTTTTTTTTTCTGTGCTTTTCAGATTAGGTAGAAGGATGCCTCGGTTGAGCGTCTCTGAGAGGAAGTTGCGGTCAAGGACGTCAAAATCCTCGAATTGGCTCGGCTGAATGATATCGCGCTTCGGAGAGGGACGCGCTTCGGGGGAATCTATCCTCGATTCAAGACCTTCTTCGAGGTGCTCATGATAAGGCTACTGCACTATCTGTGGCCAAGTCTAAGGCTGATGAGTTTTTCTCCTCATACAAGAGGGTTGCTGCTGTGAATGACCGGGCCAGGGAGATATCCGAGAAGGCCGATTTAAAACTAGATCGGGCGGTTGCTCATGCCCGCATACAAGCCAGGAGGCAAGCCTTAGAGGAAGTGAGCGCTAAGAGCGTCGATCTCTCTTCCGAGATCGAAGAAGCCAGGGACATGGAGGAAGAATTGGCAATGCCCACTACGTCAGATGAGGGCTCTGAAAGCGGCTCAGACAGCAGCGAAGGTGAAGAGTAGATTCTCCTATTGTTTTGCTTTTTTCCTTTTCTGTATATGGTACCCTCGGGGGAATTTTTGTAGAAACACCCTTGTAAATGCATTTTTTGATATAAAATATCTCTTTGTTACATATCTCCTAAACTTTGTCCCGCAATGCTTACGCAAAAGTTAACTTTCAAGCTTCAATTTTTAGTCCTTCGGAACCCGTACTTTCAATAGTATATCCCCTCGAGATCGGACACCTTCTCGAGGTTAGACTGGCATGGGAGCTTTGATCCCTCAAGTGCTGTGTGACAGTGTCATTTATGTGACATGATCGTGAAGTCACTGAGGTGGCCCCACCAGTACACTTCCCCAAACGTTATGACAACTTTTCCAGAATTAAATGTCTTTCAAAGTAGTTGAATAGCCACCGCTCGCTCTATATATATTCTTGCTTCCTCTTCATTCTAAGTCTTGCAACTTTGCAAAAATAGCTTTCCTTTCAACGTTATCTTCCTTTTCTTATCTTGCGAAACTGTTTTCATGTCTTGCTCTTTACCTATGCTTCAGTAGTTATGGCTGCCGTGCTCGAATCTGTTCACCAAGAAAAGGAAAACCTTACCTCTGCATCTTTCCCGGCCGGTGGTACACTACCGACGTACGACGAGTTAACCTCGAGCTTCTTTGCTTTGAAGAAGGACTTTGCACTAGAGAAACCCTTTCGACGCCCCGGACCATCGACAACATGCATCGAGGTTCATCCGATCGATAGAAGAAAAACACCTCGAGGCCGTAAGGAGAGACTGCGACTAGGGAGAAAATATGACGCTGCAGATACCTTCTCGAGAAGAGAACATCATGACCCATGTGGAGGGATTCTTGAACGTGTATACGTACCCATTCACATTGGGCCCCCTCGACCGCCTTATTCTCGAATTCTAAAAGAGGTACCGAGTCACCAGGGCTAATATTCATCCCTACTTTTGGCGGATAATGTTGATGATGAAGTACTTTACCGAAAAGGTTGAGCTCCAGTTTACCCTTAGCCACCTTATTAGTTTATATCGGCCTCAGCATTGCCTCTGCCTGATTGCGTTACGACGCCAATTCACAAGACCCTTTATTGCAAGTGACGACAAGGACCGGAACCAAGGATGGATGAGTCGGTTTATCCGAGTGAGGAACATCGATATTATTCCTGTAGAGTTCCTGCCGTTTCCCAAGAAATAGAACTTCAAAACGTAAACTACGCCGTACCTTAGTGACATTTGCTTTGGTTTATTAATAATAATGTTTCTTTCTTTTTCTCAGCGGTTCCGTGGATGCCAGAAGAGATCCCCGATCTTCCGGACTAAACTCGGAGGCTGGCAGCTTCATCGACCTATGATGTACGCAAGTGGCGAGATCTGTTAAAGGGCAGATGGGAAGCAAAGCACCACGGTATGAGTCAGGTGATTTCCTTTTGAGGAATGCTTCCTTTTATGTGTACTAACTCCGCTACCACAGATGTTGGTGGATTCTCAGAGATGAGACTGTGCCCCTTAGAGGAGAGGGAAGGGTCGTCGGCCTCGGAGCCGAGAGAGGATAGTAAGAGGAAAAGGTCCTCGATGTATGAGGACATTCTCACTGAAGCGGGGCCTACCCAGAGACACAAAGGAGACGCCATCGCTGAAGAGGACTTCATATGCGTTGGCTACTCCATGGACGTCAGCTCTCCTCAGGAGGATGGTTATTCGTCTACGGCTCGAGCCAGGGGGCCTCCCAAGGTTGCCAATTTTGTTAGGCTTGAGATTTTTAGTTTTGAGGGAGAGGTTCCTCGAGGGGCAAGGAGAAAGAGTCCTCTACCATCGTCTGCTTCTACCATCGAAGGTACTTCGAGGGAGGCTCAAGGCCAGGGGCTGCCCGAACCAAGTGGGGTCTCGAGTGGTCATGCCCCTACCAAGAGTGGTTCAACTGGGGCCAATGGGGCCAGGCCAATAGACGCTCACTCAACTTTTGAGGAGGCTCAACGGCTCTACTCCGAGGTGAGTTTTGATCGGCCTTGTTGGCCTTTCAGCTACGAATCATCATTCTTTGGACTGAAGCTTCTTTTCCGTAGGTTTTTTACAAGGTCATGTTCGAGCTGCTTCGTTGTGAGACCAGGTTGGCGGAAGCTTTGGGAAAGGAAAAATCTCTTAAGCTTCTTTGCAATAATAAGACGAAAAAGTTGGTACATCTTTGATCAGAGATGCATCGGAGTTGAAATTATGAAGGCAGTCTCGAGTGTCAGGTAACCCTTATCGTGAAGGAGTACATGGTTCCTCTCCCACTTTTGGAAACTAATGTTTCGGTGCTTCACCTGCGCAGAAAAATGGAAATGCTGGAACGCCTTTGGGGTGAGGTCGGGCAAGCGAATTTCGAATGCAATGCACTGAAGGCGGAGATAGGCGTTCATGTTGTGGCCCAAAAGAGTGCCTTGTCCAAGGCCTCTGCCCTCGAGGTAAAACTTTGTAATGCTCGAGAAAGTAGCTCGATTCAGACGAGCATGATTGACAAGCTCGAGACTGATCTTTCGAATATGAAGGCCGAGGTCATGGACGCCCGGGCTGAAGCTGAAGAAGTTCAAGCGAAGGCCGATAAGAAAGTGGTTGTTTATTTGAAAGATGTTGTCGATGCTCGGGCTGAGGTGAGAGGAGATTTTTATAGAGAGAGAAGGGGCAATGACTATGCCCGATGTAGGTCTCGGAGGGAGACAGTCGAAGAGATTCACGCTAAGGGATCTGATCTCTCGGAAGAGATAAAGCAAGCCAAGGCAGATGAGATTGACGCCGATTTTTTCGTTTATTCTGGTGCCGATGCTAGTATTTGAAGGCTTCCGAGGGAGTTGGTCCCTGGAGCAGACTAGTTTTTCTTCTTTGATGTTCGTGTAAGGCTCATGTGGGAGCGTCGTAAATATGTATTTGTAATACACGTATATATATATATATATATATATATATATATATATATATATATATATATATATATATATATATGAAAGATTCTTTGGTTTCTATGATTTTCTTGTCGATAGTTAGCCCGATGAATTGGACTTTGAGATGAAACCCTTGGGGTTATAAATTGGCCCTGAGGCTTTTTAGACTGGCGACTTGGGCTCTTACGCATTTGGCCCTGAGGTGCTTTATTAACCGTTCCGGGCTCAGTCTCTGAGTCGGGTTTCAACTCCAGCTCATCGGCCCTTAGGGTTTTAAATCGGCCCTGAGGCGCTTTTTGTCGGTACGACCTATATCTGGCGACTTGGGCTCTTACGCGTTAGGTCGGTACGTCCTTAGATGTAGCTGGCGACTTGGAATCTTACGCTTTAGGTCGGTACGACCTTTGATGTAGATGGCGACTTGGGCTCTTATGCTTTAGGCAGGTACGACCTTTAATGTCTTATGTTATAGGTCGGTACGACATTTAACCGATTCTTTTCAAAAAAGTTGAAGTAATTGGAGGCATGTGATTTTATGGAAACAGTCGGACGTCTCCGAGTTGCGTTAGTTTGGTTGGAGCCTTATGATGGTGGTCATTGTATTTGGCCGTAGCCTTTTAGTCCCCGAATGAGATAGCCTTGGCGTCTATATCGATGATATGCCTTTTTAGGAGTCTTATAAGTTCGATATATTGCCTTGACTTTATATTGGGATTATGCCTTTTTACAGTCTTATAGTTTTGATATTGCCTCATGGAGGCTTACATTGGCGCCTCATGGAGGGCTTATGAGTTTGATGTTTCAACGAAAGACGAGGTAGAACCAGATTCTCATTTATAGTGTTGGCATCTCTTTTCTTATGGACCATTTTCTTTATTTCAAATAGTATTGTATTTGGTCAATTCAGACTTCTATTTCTGTACTAGAGCTCACGACTTTGTATTTACTGATTTTGGTGCATTTATCATGTACTGGCATTATTATGTTATGTTGATGTTTCAAACTTATGTTATTTTTGTCAATTCTGCTATTATGGTTCTTTATTGTTAAGTCTGGCTTGCCTAGCATGTGTGTTAGGCGCCATCTCGATTGATTGGGGTTTTTAGTCGCGACAAGTTGGTATCAGAGCCCTAGGTTCATAGGTATTATGGGTCATGGTCAAGTTTATTAGAGTCTTACGAATCGATACGGAGACTTCTATACTTATCTTCTAGTGGCTACCGAACTATTAGGAAATTTCACTTTCTTGCAATCTTGTCGTGCAGATTTGTTATTTCCAAAGTTTGAACCTTTATTCTTCCATTCTCTCACACATGGTGAGGAACTATGCAGCTGGACCAGGCGGACGAGCACCAGTACCATCAGTTAGGGCCGTAAGAGCCGGGGCCGAGGTGGGGCTTGCACTACAGCGAGGGCGGTATTGGTGGAGGCACCAGTTGCTCTAGTAGAGGAGCAGGTTCCAAATACTGTTAAGCCGGTGGTACCAACTCAGACACCGGTGGTACCCATTATGATACCTAGTCTTCAGAAGGATTTAGCTCAGATCTTAAGTGTGCGTATGAGCCTGGCTCGGGTGACTACTATACTAGTTGCACCAGCAGCTTCATAGGTTGGGGAGGAGCCTAGACTCCTACAACCCGTACTCAAGAGCAGCTAGCTCAAGGATATCTGGAATATTTGGCCTTCGTGAGGGATGTTAGTGATGGTACTCCTACCGTTGAGTTAGTTTCGGTGGTGAGGGATTTCCATATATGTTTCCGGCAGACCTGCCGGATATGCCACTTGACAGGAATATTGATTTTTGTATTGACCTGACGTCGGGCACTCAGGCCATCTCTCTTCCACCATATCACATTAAACCAATAGACTTAAGAGAATTAAAGGAACGACTTTATAAGTTTCTTGATAAGGGTTTAATCTGGCCTAGTGTGTCACCTTGGGGTGCACCGATAATAGGTACCTACTATCACGCATTGATGATTCATTTGATCAGCTTCAGGGTGTTAGAATGTTTTTGAAGATTGATTTGAGGTTGGGGTATCATAAGTTGAAGATATAGAATTCAATATTCTAGAGACAGTATTTAGGACCCCATATGGTCACAATGAGTTTCTGGTGATGTCTTTTGGACTGACCAATGCCCCAACAACATTTATGTACTTGATGAACAATGTATTTCATCCATATCTTCATTCCTTTGTCACAGTATTCGTTGATGATATATTCATGTACTCATGAATCCGGGAGGATCATGAGCACCATCTGAAGATTGTACTCTAGAACTTGAGGGAGAAGAAGCTATATGCTAAATCCTCCAAGTGCGAGTTTTGGATTAATTCGGTGACATTCTTGGGCCATGTGGTGTCTAGTAAGGATATCAAGGTAGATCTGAGGAATATTGAGGAAGTTCAAAGTTAGCATAGACCGTGTTCAGCTACAGAGATTCAGAGCTACTTAGTTTTGCCATATTATGATTGCCATTTCGTGCAAGGCTTATCATCTATCGCAACTCATTTGACTAGATTGACCCAGAAGGATGCTCCTTTCAGGTGGTCCAATGAGAATGAGGTAAGCTTTCAGAAGCTTAAGACTGCATTTACTACACCCTAGTGTTGGTGTTGCCTACAGGTTCGTGATCTTAAACCGTGTATTGTGATGCGTCGTTTATTTGTCTTGACGCAATATTGATGTAGGGCAGTAGGGTGATTGCCTATACGTCTCGATAGTTTAATGTTCATGAGAATTTCCTTGAGCATGATTTAGAGTTGGCAACCATTATTCATGCGCTAAAGATTTTGTAGCAGTATCTATATGGCGTTCCATCCGAGGTCTATACCAACCATCTAAGTCTCCAACACCTATTCAAGAAGAAAGACCTTAATTTGTAGCAGGGAAGATGGTTAAAGTTACTAAAAGACTGTGATATCACCATATTATATCATATGGGGAAAGCCAATGTAGTGGCCAATTCATTGAGTAGGAAGGCTGAGAGTATGGATAGTTTGGCATTTTTAACGGTAGTAGAGAGGCCACTAGCCATGGATGTTCAGGCTTTGGCCAATCAGTTTGTGAGATTGGAAGTTTCTAAGCCTAGACGGTTTCTTGCTTGCGTTGGGTCACAATCATCGTTATTGGAGTGTATCAAGGCTCGTCTGTTTGATGATCCTCACTTGATGGTGCTGAGGGACATGGTGAAGCGGGGTGGTGCTAAAGAGGTTGTGATTGGTGATGATGGTGTTATGCAGATTCAAGGTCGATTGGTGTTCCAAATTTTGAGGGATTGAGAGATTTGATTCTTGAGAAGGCTCAAAGCTCGCTCTATTCCATTCGCCTAGGTGTCACGAAGATGTACCGTGACTTGAAACAACATTATTGGTGGCGGAGAATGAAGAAAGATATTGTTGCATATGTCTCTTGATTTTTGAGGTGAAGTGTAAGCATCAAAATTAGGAGGGTTTATTCAGAGACTGGAGATATCAAAGTGGAAATGAGAGCGCATCACTATGGATTTTGTGGTAGGCTTACCACGTGATAAGTTGGTATTTTTCCAACTTTTCTTGTCTATAAGCTTATATTTTTTCTATGTTTTAGTGATAAAACCATGTGTTTAATGTCATTTACTTCTATTTTATAAGTTCTATGTTATTTAGAAGTGACCATGAAGAAACCAAGCAAAAACAAGAGAAAAACAAGTTGAAAAGAAGAAAATATGGGAATAGGCTTCAAGTGTCGCACTTGCGACACATATGTGGGAAATGAGAAGATAACAGATTTGGAAATTGCGATCATTCACTCGCAATTGCGAAGAAAGCCCAGTAAAGCAAGGATCGCAAATGCGAAAATTTCTTCGCAAATGCGAAGTCAAACCAAGCAGTCAAACTTCGCAAATGCAAAGTCTTCATTGTAAATGTGATGGTCATGAGGAAATCTAGTGTTCGCAAATGCGAAGATCGCATTTCAGTTCTGGGTATTTCTATAATTTCACATTTTTTTGGTCCCAATCCATTTAATACCCGACCTAGCTCATTTGTAAAAAATCTTTGGAAAACTTTTGGCTTATTTTCAGTCCTTAGACTAGAGAGAACATGCATTGGAAGCTAGGGTTCTTGCACACACACTTGGGTCTTGAAGATTTGAAGCTTTTGGTTGAGAATTTCTTATCCATTTATGTTCATTTCTTCATTTTCTTGCTTTGTATTGAATATTTAAGTGTGTAGTATTTTTCCAATACTTGAAACTTGTTTATAGAAATATTCATATTTAAAGTGTGGATTAAGTACCTTGATGTGCTTATGTATTGAACGATTCTTATTCATTATGAAGTGAGTTGTTGTTTCTTTAATTATTCTTGTTCTTTAATATTTCTAAAGGGATTAGCTAACCCTAGGACTCACCCATTAACTCCGAGTTAATTTTGGGAAAGATTATTTGGGGTTGGGAAAGATTAATTAACAAGAACTTGAGGCTTTAACCCTCATTTTATAGATTCTACCTAGGGATAGGATTGAACTACTTGTAGCCATATCCGGGTGTGCTTAATCTCTTGATTGTTTTATGGATAATTCAATTAGGAAGTCTTGTTAGTCTTCGGAAGAAGCTAATATAGAATTTTTACTGGTGGCTAATTAACATAAACTCGCCCATATTTGTTAAATCTTGAAATACATTGGATCGTTACTTGAGTGTAAATCTCGATGCATGCATTCTTGTAGCCATTAATCATTTTACTTGCTTTCTAGGTTAGTTTACATTTTTGCATTTATCTATAATATTTTCACAACCAAATTCTAAGTGTGGCATTGCACAATAAGTGATAATTCTCTTACATTCCTAATCACCTACATGTTGTTCCCTGTGGGATTCGACCCCGACTCATAGTTGGGTAAATTATATTGCATGCTATCGTGTCCATTTACTTTTTAGTAGTGGATTTGGACGTCATCGAAATTGCCACGGTTTTCGGGGAACAATTTGGCGTAATTTAGGTTGTTCTAGAAGTAAGCGTAAGTGCTTTGGTCCAAACTTGTGAATATTTGTGTACTTAGATCTCCTAAGTTTGTTTATCTTATTAGTTGTTTCTTGTTTATTTTCTTATTTTTAAAAAAAGAAATGGCATCATATAATGAAAATTGATCGGATAGTAGTTGTTCCTACTTTGATGACCCTTGTCCTTATTGTGGAGGACCACACTCGTGGCAAAATTGTTTAAATTCTCCCAGGGGTGGATTGTGTGCACAATCTCAAACCCATGAGTGGAGTATTTGTGGTATGATCGTCAAAATGGTCTTTGGGATATATGTTCTTATTTGTCCTTCCCTTCCCCAAGCCCCCGCTATGATAATTCTACTTTTTGTGATGAAAATTACAGGGATGAGGAAGTGGAAGAAATTGAGCATGGTCGAAATGGAGAGTTCAAGCTCATGATGGATATATTACCTGAAGGATGAAACAAAGAGAAAAGTGCCTTGGAGGAGCTTTTGGATAATAGTCTCTAAAATTACTTGGCACTTGAAAGGCTGAACTCACAAATGGAAGGAATTCTTGAAGCTTTAGAGGTCCAAAAAGCCTCGGAAGTGAATGATGTCCAATAACCTTCCTTAGAGTTTGAAGTCGAAAATCATTCTTTGGCACTTAATCAAAATCAAGAAGAACTCTCAAATGCTCAAAATGAGAGGATGGTTCTCATGTTGGAGTCTATTCTTTAAAATGAGGAGAAGCACAACTTTGCACTCGAGTACATGAAACAAGACTTGACTCAAAATGATGAGCATATATGCACTTTGGAAAATCAAATGAAAACAGTGGTTGAGGCTCACTACGCCCACCAACTTGAGAGTGTGGAAAGAAGTCACGAAGAGTCCGACTCCGAGGACGAAAGTGAGCTTTACTTTGAGGAATCAAGAATTGAACATCCACCAACTGACTCCATGCTTGTTAATGATGCCTAGAAAAATATGGAATTACAGTCAGCCAGGGTAATTGAAAATAAGATTGAGATTGACTCTAGTCCGGGGGAAAAAGCGGATTTCAATTTTCCGGGAAGAATTGCAAGTTGGAGGTTTGAAGTCACATTCCAAGCATTTTTCAACATTGGAATTGTGTGGTGATATGGGAATTGGACCACACGAGTCGATGACGGATTGCGAGGAGGAAGGACAAAGGCCATACATATTACAAGTTTAGGGAACAAGGAAAAATGACACTCCTCACATGAAAGCCAAGGAATACAAAATGAAGAAATTAAAGTTTGGCTTGATCATCAACTTACCACCCCCACCGCTCGAGGTCACAAGCTTGATTACAAGTTAGGTGCCCAGTTTATATTGTCCAAGTGGTGAGAAAAGTTGTATCCGCGTTGTGCCAGGACATTAAATACGGTGCTTGGTGGGAGACAACTCATTGTTTTCAAATATTTTTAGTCGTTTTTGAAATTTTGTTTTTTAGAATAGCTTAGTATATTATTTTTAACTAATTTTCCAAGTTTCACATTTTTTGGAGTTGATTTGAGCAGGTCGGAGTGACCGGAGAGCGAAAACTAGTAGCTGCTGAAAATTTCAGAAGCAGAGTTCAATTTGCATTTGCGAAAATTGGCCCATCGCAAAATCGAGAAAATGATGGCATTTGCGACACCTACTGAAATTTAAAAGTTCAGAATTGCAAAAGTTACATCGCAAATGCGACATCAGAGGGGTTACATGGGTAAATGTGTTTCACTTTGAACAAAATTTAGAAAATTTGGGGCATTTCAAAAGACACTCAACCCTCATCTTCCTCACTCTCCCAACTGTCAAATTTCATCATTTTCACTCCTAATTGCAAGAATCAAGTTATGAAACCTCAATATTTGTGCTCTATGTGTCTATAATATAATCTTTTTCTTCCTCTCTCCTCGTGCTCTCAAATACTAAGGCTTGAAATAATTCCTATCTTTTGTGCATAAATTGTTTGAAAAACACCAAATTCGTGTTGACATTTCTGGGTGAGGTTGGTTGAGAGTGTGATCTTTGTTCTTTGCTTTAAAAAATGGGGAAGTCTGAGTACCCATTGCCTTGTTAAAATAGAAGTGAACTTTTGTGCTTAATATGTGATCGATGAAAGGCCCGAATGAAATTCTTGGTCGAATCATTAAAATTTCTTCAGTTTGTGGTTGTGTGTGATGTTTATTGCCAATTTGAGTGCCTAAAAACTTATTAGGGTGTTTAAAAGTGTGATTTCATCGAAAACATTTTAGTCGAAGGACTGCTCTATAGCTGGGGATGATGGGTAGCAATTGCGATGGCTTCTTCGCAATTGCAATATTCGCATTTGCGAAGAGGTGGTCGCAATTGCAAAAACTGGTAGCCTTTACCTGATGCCTTCGCAATTGCGATATCAGAGAGCTGACACCTGCAGATTTGAAAATCTGAAATTCTTTTCTAAGGCTGGTTTCGACTGTCCAATCATTTCTTTGGCATCTTTGAATCATTTTGCAATATATTTCATAGTCATACCATGTTTTAACTCCAATGCTTTGTTTACATGTATCATAAGCTAAAAATGAGCGGTAGCATCGACGAATCCACGGATGAAAGTCCTTTGGAAGTTGAGGAGAATTATGACCAGCACTGATTATTGTCATTTGAATGTCAAGGAACGGTATTATGCTGATTTAATCTCAAATAAGTTGCTCCTGGAAAGTGGAATATTGATGGATAAGGTCCCGGACGTCTTCCTGAGTTCCACTAGAGACTTGTTGACATAGGCTGGACTTGTTTTGCCCCTCAACCTTGCGGAGACGATGAGCAATGGGTGAGGGAGTTCTATTCGAATCTCCCGGCCATCAGGTTGAAAATGCCAAAGATGAGGAGTCGCGGCAAATTGGTACATTTCGGAGTAGAAGTTGTGAACCAAGTCTATCACCTTCATGAACGTGACATGGCCCCATTCCGTGCAAAAGATTGTGTTCCAGGGGAGTGGTTGGTCTCAAAATTATGCCCGGGTGTGTATTTTCCAAGGGAAGCTAAAAAGATAGGGATCACATCCAAGGAATTCACTACTGAAGCTAAGATATGGTTGGCCATCATATGCAGTTCCATCTCTCCTATGCCGAATATATGGAATGTACCTATAACGAGAGCCCTATTGGTAGCATGCATTCTTGAAGGTATTCCACTCAATGTTGGTGAGATTTTCATCGATGAATTGAGGGATATCAGCATTAGAATTGTCCATCATTGATATTCCCATCTCTTATCACTGAGTTGTGCCAACTTGCTGGGTTCAGGAGGACCAGGAGGACAACTGGATAGAGCCAAGAAAGCCTATCAACCCACTAAAGAAAAGAGGAGAAGGCGGCACCGTCAAGAGAAAAAAGAGAAAGTTGGGATTGTATTCTCAAACCGAGCAGGGTAGCCAGCCTTCATCTTCTACAGGATGACCATTTGCTATGCTCTCCGAGGAAATGCGGCAGATTTGCGAGCTAGTAGTTTCCCTTCCGCAGGTACTTGGGGAAACATCTAAGGGACCCTCTGCATACATTTCAAAGAAATATTTTCAAAAGTATCTTGAGGATCAGAAGAATCAAAGGGGTCACCTGAAGAAGCTAAGAAGGCATATACTGATTTGGCTACGGCAAACGGTAATTTGAGAACTTCTCATGATAAACTGGCAAATGCACACACAATGATGAAGAAAATGGAGAAGAAGAGAGATAAATTCTTCACCCGCATGTGAAAGGGTGTGAAGGGGATATTGTAAGTTCTAAATCCTCAAGATCCAGTACCATCGACCGAGCCGGAAGAGGATATATTTAAAGTGTGGATTAAATACCTTGTTGTGCTTATTTATTGAACGATTTTTATGTATTATAAAGTGAGTTGTTATTTCTTTAATTATTCTTGTTCTTTTTGATATTTCCAAAGGGATTATCTAACCCTAGGACTCACCCATTAACTCCGAATTAATTTTGGGAAAGATTATTTGAGGTTGGGAAAGATTAATTGATAAGAACTTGAGGCTTTAATCCTCATTTTAAAGATTCTACCTAGGCATAGGATTGAAATACTTGTATCCATATCCGAGTGTGCTTAATATCTTGATTGTTTTAGGGATAATTCAATTTGGAAGTCTTGTTAGGCTTCGGAAGAAGCTAATATAAAATTTTTACCCGTGGCTAATTAACATAAACTCACCCATATTTGTTAATCTTGAAATACATTGGATAGTTACTTGAGTGTAAATCCCGATGCATCAATTCTTGTATCCATTGATCATTTTACTTACTTTCTAGGTTAGTTTATATTTTTGTATTTACCTGTAATATTTTCACAACCAAATTCTAAGTGTTTGCCATTGCACAATAAGTGATAATTCTCTTACATTCCTAATCGCCTACATATTGTTCCCTGTGGGATTCGACCCCGACTCATAGTTGGGTAAATTATATTGCATGCGACCGTGTCCATTTACTTTTTCGTAGTGAATTTGGACGTCATCAGAGCATACCTTTAAGAAATATGATAGTCTAGGTTATTGTGGACCGCTTGACTAAGTCCGCACACTTTATTTCAGTGATGACTTCCTATTTTTCATAGTGATTGGCTCAGATTTACATCTTGGAGATTATCCGCCTATAAGGAATGCTCATTTTGATCATTTCTAACCAAGGCATAATATTCACATCAAGCTTTTGGAGAGCGGTGCAGGGAGAGTTAGGCGCACGGATAAAGTTGAGTACCACATTTCATCCCCAGACGAGAAGTCTGAGTGCACTATTCAGATCTTTGAGGACATTTTACGTAAATGAATTATGGATTTCGAAGGTGCACAGAATAAGTTTATAGAACTTGCAGAGTTTACCTGCAACAGTAGCTATTAGACGAGCATCTTGATAGCTCGAGGCCTTATATAGGAGGAAATGTTGTTCATCGATTGATTGGTTTGAGCCTGCAGAGGATAGATTGTTTGGATCTGATTTGGTCCTTGATGTTATGGAGAAGTTTAAGTTGATTCAAGAGCGACTTCGTACAACACAATCAAGAAAAAAGAGTTAAGTTGACAGGAAGGCTCGTGATGTTGCATGTATGTTATGTGAGAAGGTTATGCTCAAAGTTTTTTCCATGAAGGGTGTGATGGGGTTTGGGAAGAAGGTAAAGTTTATCCCTATACATATTGGTCCTTTGAGTTGCTTGAGAGAGTTGGAGAGGTGGCTTACAAACATTCCTTGACACTTACTCTATCGGTAGTTCACCCAGTGTTTTATGTTTCGATGCTCTAGACGTATTATGATGATATGTCTCATGTTCTGTACTTTAGCACGGTGCAGTTAGATGGAGATTTCACTTATGATGTGGAGCTGGTTGCCATTTTTGATCGACAAGTTTGAAAGTAGAGGTCAAAGAATATAGCATCAATCTAGTTGGATTGGAGAGGTCAGCTAATCCAAGAGACTACATGGGAGACCGAGCAAGAGATGTGGAGCAATTATCCACACCTTTTTGAGACTCCGAGTATTATTTTAGACCTGTTCGAGGATGAACGTTTGTTTAAGAGGGGTGAATGTAACGACACGGTTGTTCATTTTGTGTCTTGTAGCCATGTTTCGTTATTTGTAGCCTCTTCTAGGTTCATTTGTGGTTATGCGACTTTTCGAGGCTGTTGCATTGCTTTGGGGATGGTCTCAGAGTTAATAATGAAAGTTAATCCCAAGGTTGAAGCTTAAGTTGAAAAAGATGACTGGAGTTTGACTTTTGGGTGGACTGCTCCGAAATTGAGTTTTGATAGTTCTAATAGATTTGTATGGTGATTTGAGACCAAGGTGTGTGTTTGGATTTGGACTTGGAGGCCCGTAGGTTGGTTTAATGCTTTTTGGCGAAAGTTGGCAGTCTCGAAGGTTGAGAGGTTTGACAAAGAGTTGAATTTATTGATATCGGGTTTGGATTTGGGTTTCTAGAGTTGGAATAGGTCCCTTGTGTCATTTAGGACTTGCATACAAAATTTGAGGTCATTACGGGTTCGTTCGATGTGATTCAGCATTAGTTTCGGAAGTTGGAAGTTCATTAGTTTCATTAGTATTGAATTGGGGTACCATTCATGGTTTTGGTGTTGTTTGATGTGATTTGAGGATTTGAGTAAGTTCTTTTTGTTTTTTAGGACTTATTGATATGTTTGGATGGGGTACCGTGGACCTCGGGTATGATTCAGATTGAGTTCGAATTAATTATGGACTTAGAGGAACTTTTGAAAAAATCCGGCTTCTTGTGTGTTCACATCTGCGATGGGATTGACCGCAGATGCAGATCTATAAATGCGGCCTAGGTTGCGTAGGTGCTTGTTTGGGCCTGGCCGGGGTTATCAGCTGCGTGCAAGTTTCGCAGAAGCGAAGGAGCTTGTGCATGGAAGGGTCCGTAGAAGCAAAATGGTGCTGAGGAGTTCGCAGAAGCGGATTCACATATGTGACTTTTAGTTCGCAAAAGCGGAAGGCCGGATCTTGGAGGGAGCCGCAGATGCAGCCACTATTCCACAAAAGCGCGCATATGCGAAATTTCTGGCAAAGTTTATATTTGAAGGTTTCATTATTTTCTCATTTTGGGAGTTTTGGAGCTCGGCTAAGGGCGATGTTTGGGAGACTTTTTTCTACAATTAAATGGGTAAGTAAGGTTTAATCACTTTTGATGGTAGATATTGATTACCCATTGATTATTAGACCTAATTTTCATGAATTAAAAGTAGGATTTGGGAGGGGGGGGGGTTGCACTATGTTATTAGAGAGTCAGATTAGATGATTTGAGGGTCTATTTGTGGGTTGGAATTGGATGATTTTTGTATGATTGGACTAGTAATTGGATGGGTGTTTGAAATTTGTGAGTTTGGTCGGCTTTCGAGGTGCGAGCCCGGGGTTGACCTTTTGGGTTGACTTTTTAATTTGGGTTAAAGATCTTAGCTTTATCTTTTGGAATTATTTCCTATTGTTTTTATTGAGAGTATTAAGTTATTTTGACTAGATTTGGATCGTCCATGGGTTGATTTGCGAAGGAAGGGCTTCTTAGAGTACTTATTTGGCTTGCTTGAAGTAAGTATTTTACCTAAACTTGGTTGAGGTACTAGTTGCCTGAGTTATTTGTGATAGATACATGCTATGTGTGCGCATATGTGTGGGGTTTGAACCTATGTGCGTGCACCGGGGTATTTATCCATGCTCGGGGTAGTGCTTCGGCTATGATATGCCTTGAATTAATTGTTAAGCTTTAAGATATGATGTTTCTAATATTTCTAACCTTGGCGTGAACAAGTTGATACATCTTTGAGGTTACGTAGAGGCTAATTCTCCTGAATGAACTTGATAATTGCTAATTCAGCGATCAAAGTGTCGATTTGAGATATGATAGCACACTTTGCATATGTCTACACTTTAGCATGTAATTTATAATAGTCTAGGAGCATGAAATTTCATATTCATTCATCATATACATGTATTCTTGTATATTTGCCTCTATTTGATATGATTTGGGCTGGATGACTGTGACCACGCCGGGTGGATTGTGTTGTTATGCTTGTGACTGCACCAGGCGGATTGTGTTATTATGTCTGTGGCTACACCGGGTGATTTGTATTGTTATGTTTGTGATCATGTCGGACGGATTATGATATTGAGCATGTGAGCACGTCGAGATGATAGCACGTTGAATTGACTGTGCTGCTTTGGATATTGATTTATACCTCTAGCGTCACCCTCTCATGTTTCTCTTTTGATGGTGTACACGGAGATTTAGGAAAATTAATCAGTGGTTGTTGATACCCAATTTTTTCCTCACTTTTTTAAAATGCATATATACTTTCAAAATAGCATATTTGCATCATCATTTAATTTAAAAACCTATACAAGCATTTTTCTATAATTTGCTACAATTTTTAAAAACTCTAAATTAATTTCTTTCTACATTTTTATTATATAAATATCTAATAATTATCCTTTAAATTATTTTGTGATGAATTAATCATCCAAACTTATCATTTACACCAACATGTAGGTTTTATAATATTTTACTTCATTTTTTATAATTGCATTTGCAGTTTTAGGCTAATTGCACATTTTTTTGCAATAATAGCCTATATTCATGTATAATTACATTATTTGTGCCAAAATAACTTCTTATATTTTTATAATATTAATTTATTTTCTTCAATCATTTTAGTGCATAAATAATATTTCTTTTGTTATTTATTAATTACTTTTATAAATTACTTGGATAAATATTGTGTATTTAAACAACAACCCAATTTTTAAACCAATTTCGGACAAAATGAATGGCCCAAAACACTCAAATACCTAGCACAATTACCCTAGCCCAAATCCAAACGACTCGTGTCTAATACCTAGCCGCGACCCGCTTCTAAACGACTCGACCGTCTAATTTTTTATCTCAGTCGTTGGTCTCTCATGATCAACGGCCATCGTCCACTTCCCCTTTTAATTAACCTAACCTAGAAACCTTACCCCATTTCCTAAAGACCGCCGCCCCTATTCTCTCTTTCACTCCTCTCTTCTTCACCAAACCCTAGCCGCCTCCCCCTAAATCCCTCTCCTAATCCCACTGATAATGGGATTTGATTACCATGCTCTTGACATATTTGACCCCTTGTGGTACTGATTGTTCATTTGTGGTGTTACCTAAGTGCTTACCTAAACATGGCAAGCAATATATGTCGAAATCAAATCAAAAGTTCTTTAAGTCTTTGATTTCAAGCATTATTTCGTCTATATACATTCAATACTACTGTGTGAGTTCGATTTTATTTGGATTCTGTTGATTTACACTTTCCCTAAAAAACTAGGGTTTACATATTTTCTCTCTTAAATTGATTTCAAATCTATTTGCATGTTTCTTTCCTTGTTTGTTTCTTAAATTACTTTGTTTCCTTATACGCTTGCTCGATTTTGACTGTTATATAAACCCATCCCCCTTTCCCTTTTAGACAGACTTTTTTAATCGCTGAAATTTCCACTAAGAACTCAAGATCTTCACTCTGTTGTTCGCTTATTCTCTTGGTCTATTTTGGCTGCCGGCTGAAAGCCAAGGCCACTGGAATTCCTATTTTCTCAACCTTCCTTGGGTGTGAGCATTGCCCTGGGTTCCTTGAAGACCTTGGGAACTTGACGCATCTAAGGTTTTGTGTTGTACTGCTTTGTTGACGTTCAAAGTGATTCCGTTCTTTTCTTGTTTGTCTACTTGTCAATCAGTAACTAGTGAGCTCTTAACCTTTGCAGTGTTCATTCTCTTATGTTCCTATTTAGCATATTCATGCCTCTGAAATTGCATAACCTAATGTGTTTTCTAGACTATCTCTATGTATAACTCTGCTTATGATATGAACCTCCCTAGCATTTTATCATGCCTAAATTGTCAGTTCTAAAATGTATTTGGGTTTAACTTAAGCAATCCAGACTGTTCGAAGTTCGTTTTAGCTTAATATGTATTGGTACTTTGAGTATTTACATTGGTTGTATGACATCTGTTTTTCTTCTGCCTTGTCCTGGATTTTTATAGTAATTGATTTGTATTTGTGATATGTCCCAATCTATGTTAAAACCCTCATTCTAGCTATTGTTTGCTCCTATGGTCATTTTTAACACTTAGCATGTCCTTACCCTATCCAACTCTGTACTCCCTAGCAACTAGTTGGAACCTTTTAGAATAGCTTATTCACTTGTGTTCCTTATAACATTTGATTCTATTTTGCCTTGTTAGTATGATTTATGTTTACCCCCCTGGTGTTTAGCATAGTTTGACCCTTAGGCTTGGACCTATTAAGCTAATGTTCTGTTGTTTGTCTTATTTGGCATAATGCCTTTGCTTATTAATTTGTAATCCCATAATCCATAACCCCCATTGCTTCTTACAGATATACCTTGCCCCAATGTGCTAAGTGTGGACTTGCAACATTAACCTGTCTCTTGAGTTTGTGTACCCTCTGTGTTGATATGTTCATTACGTGATCACCTTTGCAATGCCTATTTCTAAAAATTCAAATGCACTCTTCAAAACTTTGCTAATTGAATACTATTTTCATTCTCATTGGTTGTTTACCTATTTTTGAACCTATAATTCTTGGCCGGCTGAAAGCAAGGCCACTAAAGTTTTCTCTATTAACCTCCCTACTGTGAGCATTGCTCGAAGTCCTTTCTGAGACCTTTGTGATCTCTGACACACTAGGGCCTGAGGTTCTTTGGCTATTTTCCTCACTACTCAATTTTGTCCCTCTTTCTGCCTATTAAATGTAAAAATTGATTTGTATAAGTAATTGTTTTCTGGATCCTATGATCAAACCGTGTCTCTTGGGTTTGGTTCGAGTTCTCCTACGGTTTCTGGGCTAGGTTGAGACCTGTGTGTACTAAATGGTAGAGAAAGAACTAAGTTGAAGGCCTGGCAGTGTTGGGTATCTTTTGGGACTGTCCTGGGACTACTATTATTTCTTGTACTACTTTATAATTTTCTTCATTATGGGCCTGTAATAATTCTTTAATAACAATTGGGGTAGTAGTGAAATTGGGAAATGGATATCTCCTAATACTTGCATGGAAAGGGTAGAAAGCATGTTCATAGGATTTGTGTGATCTATTTACTATCCGACCTGTTATATGTGAATCTCTTTGTGCACTATTATAAATCATGTCATTATAGAATCACACACTCACATAATTATTATGTTGTCAATGCATGTGTATTCTATCTTTCTTGTGTCTACTGCTATGTGTTGCTAGACTGCATGCCTTTGGGAAATATTCCTAATGACAGCTCCTTAATATGCTCGATAGATATCATGCTTATAGGATTTTAACTAATTAATTTGCTATTGCAATCTCATTGTCATCTAGAAAGTATTCATATAGGAGCATAATGTGTAAAATTAATTCCAACTGTCAATTTCAAGAATGCATGCCTGCAGGAGCTAATTGTATGAGAATCAGTTCCAATCGCCAAGCTTTAGAAATCATGCATATAGGACATCACTACTCGCTTTTCAAACACTGTTTTATTATTTATCCACGCGACTATTAGGAAGCGTAATAATTTTGAGCACTTCTAATGAGTTTCACTGTTCCTTATTGTATAAATCACTTAGAGAGCATGCCTATAGCTTTGTCAACTGATAATCTGTAATAAGCGGCTTAGTAGTGTCTGGCACTTACTAATTGGTAATTTAGAAATCACAGGTCTAAAAATGGCTTGCGCATCTGAGTCAAATCATCTAGAAATCATGCATATAGAGTTTAACAACTGCAATCCTTTCAAATTTTGAAAACTGCCTAATATCTAAAAAAATCTATTTGCGTGCATTTGTTTGCCTAATTGTGGAGGCTAATATGAGCCTTTAATTGGATTTAATTGCAGTGCTATTTTTTTTGAATTGTCACCTAGTTTTAACCTTTTTGAGCAGCCTAAGTCAAGTCTAGAACCACCTAAAAATAGAGGTCCAAATGCCTCATGGACCACAGGTATGGGACGGGTAGTGCACACATAAAGGCACGATGTAGAATCAACTAGTGCGCTTTAGGTAATAACATAAAGATAGTAATCGAATAGCAGGAGATGATAGTCTGTGCCTGCTGAATTATACGAGTAACACCCTTTCTTGAAGGAGTTACAAAGTATTATTTATGTTGCACCGAGTGATCCTTTAGGCTAAAAAAACTAGGACCCCTCATTATAAGTACCGACCGGTCGTTTTGAGCTCTAGCGTGTTGTTCATCGGTTTGAGACCATGGGCAGTTTCATCTCAGGTGTTATGCCTTGTAGGTGTGGTCGGAATTGAATTTCGGGAAGTTTAGAGACAATTTGGAAAGAAAATTCTCCTTTTAGAAGCCTTAAGTTGAAAGAATTGACTAAGATTGGATTTTTGTGTAAACGGCCTCAAAATCAGGATTTGAAGGTTCCAGCCGGTTCGTATGATGATTTCGGACTTGGGCGTATGTTCCGATAGGGTTTTGGACGACCCAGGAGCGTTTCGGCGCATATTGTAGAAGTCAGCATTTTAGAAGAAATTTCATAAGTCTGGGTTGAAGTGCATTTCAGTGATATTGATGTCCATTTGGGATTCCGATCTGGGAATAGCTCTGTATAGTGATTCTGGAGTTGGGAGCGAGATCGGAAGCGAATTCGGAAGTCTGTAGGTTATTTTGATGTCATTTGGCTAAAGACAGAAATTTTAAGGTTTTTGAGAAATCCGATCGAACGTGGAAAATTTGGGGTCAATCGGATGTGATTTGATAGGTTTCGGCATCGAATATAGAAGTTGGAAATTCTAAAGTTCATTATGATCGAATTTGAGTGCGACTCATGGTTTTGGCATTGTTTGATGTGATTTGAGGCCTCGAGCAGGTCTGCATTATGTTTTGGGTCAGGTTGGTGTGATTGGACGGGGTCCCGGGGGGCCTCGGGTGGATTCTGGGTGGTTAACGGATCAAATTTGAAGTTGAGGAGGAGATGAAGGTGTTGGTGTCTGGTGTGACCGCACTTGCGAGGCCTGGGCCGCAGGTGCACCTTTGGTGTCGCAGATGCGGGAGTGGCTGGCTTGGATGGGGGCGCAGGTGCGAGGCTATTTCCGCACCTTCGAAGGTGCAGATGCGGACGAGGGACCACAGGTGCAGAGCCGGATGGGGAATGAGGAAGCCACAGGCGTGAGAGTTTGGTTGCACCTGCGGGCTCGCAGGTGCGGGCGTAGTCACCGCATGTGTGGGAGGACTGAAGGCAGTGTGTATGTTTGAGACGGGATTTGCCCATTCTTCTCCCATTTTCATTTGGTGTGGCGATTTTGGGGAGCTTCAAGGGAGGATCTTCATCAAACAACTTTAGGTAAGTAATTTTTTCCCATCTTTGAGTTAAAACACTTGGATTATACATGGATTAGACATGAAATTTGTGGGAATTTGAGATTTTTGAACAAAGACCTAGAATGTGTATTTTTGGATTTTAACCATGAATTTGGGCATGGGATTGAGAGAAAATCATATATTTGAATTTGCGAGGTTATGGGTAATCATTATCTTCGAAAAGTTTCAGAATCCGGGCAAGTGGGCCCGAGGGGTTATTTTGTCAACTTTCCTAGCGAAGTTAGGAATTTATATAAATTAAATTTTTATAAGTATTAGAGTATATTTTCATTGGTTTTCCCGTTATTTGGATAGTTTTGGGGCCTTGTGCATCAATTTGAGTCGATGGAAGGGCTTGGAGGCCGGTTATGAATCTTCGGAGCGAGGTAAGTCTTCTTTCTAACCTTGTGAGGGGGAATTGTCCCCATTGGTGAACTAAACGAATATGTGCTACTATTTGTGGGGGCTACGTACGCACGAGGTGACGGGAGTCCGTGCGTAACTACTATCATGCTTGTGTCTGGGTAGTCTAGGACCCACTAGCATGCCTTACCTGTTGTACTTGAAATTTTACTAATGAAATTAGATTGTTAATATTATCGAATTAGTAATTGAATACCTAAGAAGGTTGAAGTTTATTTTCCTTAACTAACTAGAAAGAGAATTGATTTTTCATGGCATAATGGTTTTCCTGATAAAGCATGTTTTATTTGACGTACTTGTAACCTTACTGATAAATTTATAATATTCACAACCTTATCAAACTTGGAAAATGAATTTCAAGAATATATTTAAATACCATCTTCGTGTCCATTAAAAGAGAATTTTATCACTTCCTTGAGTAAGTGTTTTCCTGATAAAATGTGAATTTAATGTCTGAATATGTGTATCTATGAGTGACTTAGTCGCATGTATGATTCGTGAGCAGGGTAACTCTATTATTATATATGAATGTGTTGCATGATCGATTCACGAGCGGGGAAATAGATGCATCTATGGTTCGAGCCGTTCGACCCTTCGGCAGTGCATATTTTATTATTGTTGGTTCGCGTCGTTCGACCCTCGGCATTGCTTGCACATGATATTTACTGCGTACCTGCTGTGGTTTTTACCTGATTAGAGGTCTGGAAATTTTAAATTGTCAACTGAATTGACAAGGATTTAAGAATATTAAATGTAAAAGAAGTTGCTATTTCCCATCGCTACTTGTTAAATTGCCTATGATATCCATGCATATTGTCACCCTTGATTTCATTAAATTGACCTCTAGCAAGTGTCAAATTCGACCTCTCGTCACTACCTCTTCGAGGTTAGGCGGGATACTTACTGAGTACACGTTATTTTCGTACTCATTCTACACTTGTTGTACACTTTTATTGCACATGTACATTCATAGCTAGTGGCCCTGCTTGACGCAGTGACGTGACTGACTTGGAGACTTAGACGAGCTTCACTCTCAGAAGATGACCCACAGCCGGCAGATTCTTCCACAGATGTATTGTATTTATCTAAAATTCCTTGTCTAGTTTGTATTCCGGACAAGTATTGTAGTACATGTATAATTCATATAAAATTTACTCATGCACTTCTGACGTCGGGTTCTAGGGTAATTATGGGATTTATTCACTATTTATATTTGTTAAGATATTATTGTTTACTCAGGGGAGGTTTGCTAATTATTATTTAAGAAAATAAAAAAGGAACGACTTCGAGAATATTAAAATAAAGATTTAATTTATTTATTAAGTGTTGGCTTGCCTGACAGTAGGGTCCGGCGCCATCACGACCTTAATGGATTTTGGGCCGTGACAACGTGGTATCAGAGCACTAGGTTCCCTTAGGTTTCATAAGTCATGAGAAAGTCTAGTAGAGTCTTGCGGATCGGTACAAAGACGTTTGTACTTATATTCGAGAGGCTGCAGGGCTGTTAGGAGTACCTCCCTTCTTGATTCCTCATCGTGCGGTTTGATTCCCTTTAAGGCTTATGCCTATGTTTTCTTCTTACTCAATCTTACGCGTCGCGAAGCGATTGCTATGAATCGGGAATTTGAGGAATGGTAATGGTACTATAGATATGGTGCGTTATGTTTTTCCATACGTAGCTGGTTGGGGCTATTGTCGTTGCTCTACGGTAGGATAATATGTTGTTTCATCTCAGTAGCTTTGTTTCTAAGGGCTTTGACGCTATGCTCAGGTTGTTATGGTGTTTATGATTGGTCACCGCACGGTATTGACGTGGTGATTTGAAGTTTTCCCATGTGTTGGGATAATGAATGACTTGAAAGGAGGTCTTCTCAGAGCATGATTTTGAGATTTCAGTATTTAGTTCCGGCGGAGGAAAGGAAATTGAACTATGAATGCTCAATTTGGGTTGAAAGAATAATAAGACTTGGTGTTTTCAAGCAAGGAGGAATATTCATCTATGATGTGGCATCGGTGTTTTTGATCGAAAAGAAGGTGTTGAGTTCGTCGGTTCTATGGTTTCTTTGTGGCATTGGGTCAGAGTGTTGTGAAGCAATATTGATGAAGCGGTTGTCAGAGGTCGTGGTGTGCGGTGGTTCAGTATTGAATAAGTATTTCTAATAAAGGCGATTCAAGAAAGATGATCTTCGGAAGGGTTTGAAGTTGCGATGATTTACCAGTTTAAATGCTACAAGGATAGTTATAGGCCTAAGGGAATGGCTGGGCAGCAAGGGATAAGGAAGGACACGTGGGAAGTGTCAGGTGATAGTTAAATTTCTAAAAGACTAGGTGTAAGAAAAGGAGGTCAGGTAGTTGCTTGCAGGAGTGAGTTTAACCAAGTGGGAGAGTGGCAGTCTAGCATATAAGTTCTGTGGTAAGATAGATACACCTCTTGAGGGGAAGTTTGGAGTGAATTGGGAATTTTAGTGGACGATGATGGGGTCCACAAGCTTAAATTCAAATATTGGCTATTTCGGCGGAAGGTTGGATACAATAGAGAGGAGTTGTTCGGGATGAAGAAGGATGCAATACAGCGGTGAATTGGAAGATGTTTTCGTGCTTTTAGTAGATGCCCATGAGGAGCGGACGGACTGGTAAATTTGTTAAATGAGGACGGGCGTAGGATGAGGTATTGATGTCGTAGAGATTGTGCAGTACAACGTCGTTGGAAGGTGTCAGTCGGTAATTTCCACAGGTGGGTTATCTTATGTGAGCGGGTTAGCGATCGTGTGGTTAGCAAGTTTCTGCGAGGAATTCTAGTGGCTATTCGGTGGGAGGCCAAACATGTGGGTGATTCTAGAGAAATTAGAGAATTCATGGAATGTTGACAGGAGAATTTAGAATGAATTGATGGGTTGGTTGAGCAAGATCATGTCAACAGTGGAGAAAGAAGTTCGGTGGGGTCCAGAGTGGTGCAAGGAGCAGCTTCGGGCTATGTGGGAGAGTCCCACCGCCTGCAATTGGGTTGCAAGATTATTTTCTCATGGGCTTACGAATTGTCGGTGTATTGGTAAGTTATTTCAGCTAAAGGGAAAGGAGTAGAATAGTAATTGAGCATGGGATTTGATAAAGGTGTGCAAGGGTTGGCCTTATTGAATCAGGTTTAGGCTTTGGAAATATTTAGGACTTATGCTTAGTACCTAGGTAATTTACAAGTGAAGGGATACGGTTGGGTGATTTATCAAGATGGGTGTTCAGGTGCCAGCGAAGCCATAGAGTGGATTATATTCGGGACCAAGCCAGAGTGGGTGACTCTCAACAATGGTTCCAATGGATTCAAAGGTTAGAAGGTGGTGTCTAAGGATTTCAAGCCCACCGTATGGTTAAGAATCGAGCTTTTGAAGAAGAATTATGGGAAAGAGAAAATGGTTGGAGTGTTCTATGTTATCTTCGGCGTGTAGAGTAGCATTGGGGTTCCTAAGAATAAGAAAATGACTTTGTGTTCATGGAAAGGTTATCTGAATGGGTATACCGGTCAAACATGTGAATATGCGTGCAAGGAGGGCATGAAACGGTTCATGGGTCTGGAAACGAAATGGTCTCGTGGAATGGAGTGACTCCAGGTGAGTGCGAATTGAGTTTCTATGTGTTGATTGGTGTTATCATTATTCCTGTGGTGATTGTGAATTGAATTGAGGTACGAGAGGCGTCGTGTTATATGAGCTTATGGAAAGTTTAATTGATTCTCACAGCGGTATCGTGGCGGTGTTAGCGTATGGGCATTGTGAGTTATTGTTCATCTTGATCTATGGCTTGAGCCAAGTGGGGGAATCTCTTGTTGATAAGTCGATTGCGAGGCTGAGTGTCATCTCAGTTTCAGTTTGAGGTATACGGGTGAATCAGTTATGTCCTGCAGAGGTGGAATTCGAGGATTTGCATGTTTTGTGATTATGAGAATTCACTTATGTGTTGTGACGGTTCTCTTGAATTGAGTTAAGTAAAAGGTCTTTATATGATGAAGTGTTTACCCTATTAGCGGTTCAGGAGTTATGAAGAGATTCATGTGCGAATGCATATTGGCACGTTAGGTGAAGTGAACAGTATGAAATCTGGAAGTAAGGATCGAGGATGCGGTTAGGTGTTGACAAGGATGTCATGACCTCGGATGAGCAAGAAAAGGGATCTGAATGTTTAGAGTAAGCTGGCATTGTCTTCAGTGTCACCTGAGATCGGTGTTTGGTGAAAGAGGCTTTGCATCCTAGTTATGGGTTCTTGATTTGTTTTACAACATTAGTGTGGCCATTGGTGGATGTGTAGACTTGCTACCTTGTGTGGAAGGTCGTGGGAGTGTGAACATGGGATGATCGTATGAGTGTGACATGTATTCACTTAATGGATTGAAGATTTGGACTGAGTATAAGGAAGTGTAATATTGCTTATTCGAGAATTTATTCCTGGAAGGCGTTCGGTTCTTTTTGTTGTGGATTGTAGGGTGTTTGTCCCGGCTATGATGGTTGTTCTTGAGTATTATGAGAGGAAGTGGGTTAATATGGACCCAGGTAAAGCTATTAGCCTAGTTCGGTGCGAGCAAGGTAGGCTCGATGTTTGTGGATTGATTTAAATGTGATGGGCTCCATGCGAGTCAGAGGTGTTCGTCCTGTACGGCGCTTCTCTCGGAGGGATATTAGAATATCAGATGTTGTTCCATAATTGTTCATTTTAGGTAATATTATGATTGTGTCGTGTGAGTGTGCAACGTCTTGGCAATTTCTTATGTGTTGAGGCCCCACGTAGTGATGATGTTATGTGAGCATGATAGCTCTTGCGATTCAGAGTGTATATATATATATATATATATATATATATATATATATATATATATATATATATNGCACCTCAGCTGTGCTTGAGTTTTGTAGCGTATGGCTCTATCAGTCTCCCCAGGATGGTATTATGCACTTAGCGTGCTTGTGACTGATATTCAGTATTTTGTGGTAATGAGAAATTTAGCTCGGTGTGTGTCTTCTTACGTGAATTTTATGTTATTTGGGTCGGGTGGAACGCCGCCACGGTTATGTTATTTGGATCGGGTGGCACACCGCCACGGGCATGTTATTTGGATCGGGTTGCGCGCCGCAACAGTGTGATGTTGAGTACGGTTCCCTATATCTATTTTCTTGTGTTTTGCTTTCTATTTTCTGAGGAGAGCTCATAATAAGTTGCGTGAGTTGAGTAGTCTTTCTTGAGTCATTTCTTTATGTACCATGTTCGAGTTATGGCTTATTAGCGCTTAGTGGTATCATGTGAGACTGTTGGTCACGTTTTGGGGTGATTTGTTGTATGAGCAGTTCATGCTGGGTGAGACGGGATTATTGGACTAGGGATCAGTGCGATAAGATGTTGTGAAGTATATTAAAGAACAAATACTATTATTCGGTTCATAATAAGGTGATGATTCTAGTCAAGAGGAGATATTCGATAATATGTGAACTCTGGGATTGGTTGTGAATTTCTACACATCTCCTCTGTTGTGGTGGTATCGTAATAGTTATATCAAGACCTATATATATATATATATATATATATATATTTTTCATGAGAAACGATGGGAGCATCAGAAACATGAGAAACATTGGCTATTAAGGTTCAGGGAATGTCATCGCAGTTAGAGGATGAATTATGCGGTACATGGTGCTAATTCAGCAAAGGTATGCAGTCATGTTCGGTACATCGTGTGGTAGTTGATACAGTGTATATATATTAGAAACAGGCGTGGCAGAAAATTTCGGGTGTTGGAACTGGGTCCTGAGCTTATTGCATGGATGAAAGAGGATATATTCAGATTTGACCAAGCTAATGTACTCAATTGAGTGGTGGTAGCACAAATTAGGTGCACAAGGTGTTAAACAGTGATTTCAGATAACTCCAGAGCAGTTCTTAGAACGTTCGAGGACAGATATATGTTTATGTGGGAGAGAATGTAATGACCCGACCGGTCATTTTGTGCTCTAGTTTGTCGTTCAGCGGTTTGAGGCCATGTGCAGCTTCATCTCAGGTGTTATGACTTGTAGGTGTGGTCAGAATTGAATTTCGAGAAGTTTAGAGTCAATTTGGAAAGAAAATTCTCCTTTCAGAAGACTTAAGTTGGAAGAATCGACTTAGATTGGATATTTGAGTAAACGACCTCAGAATCAGGATTTGAAGGTTCCACAAGGTTCGTATGATGATTTCGGACTTGGGCGTATGTTTGGATCGGGTTTTGGATGACCCGGGAGCATTTCGGCGCATATTTTAGAAGTCAGCATTTTAGAAGAAATTTCATAAGTCTGGGTTGAAGTGCATTTCAGTGATATTGATGTCCGTTTGGGATTCTGGTTCGGGAATAGCTCCATATCGTGATTCTGGAGTTGGGAGCGCGATCGGAAGCGAATTCGGGGGTCCGCAGGTTATTTTCAAGTCATTTGGCTAAAGGCAGAAATTTCAAGGTTTGTGAGAAATCCGATCAGAAGTGGAAATTTTGATATCGGGGTCGGAATGTGATTCCGAAAGATGGAGCAGTTTGTAATGTTGGATGTGACTTGTCTGCAAAATTTGGGGTCAATCGGACATGATTTGATAGGTTTCGACATCGAATATAGAAGTTGGAAATTCTAAAGTTCATTAAGCTCAAATTTGAGTGCGACTCATGGTTTTGGCATTGTTTGAAATGATTTGAGGCCTCGAGCAGGTCCGCATTATGTTTTGGGTCAGGTTGGTGTAATTGGACGGGGTCCCAGGGGCCTCGGGTGATTCTGGGTGGTTAACAGATCAAATTTGAAGTTGAGGAGGAGCTGAAGTTGCTGGTGTCTGGTGTGACCGCACCTGCAGGTGCGGAGCTGCAGGTACGGCTTTGGTGTCGCAGATGCGGGAGTGGCTGGCTTCGCTGGGGGCGCAGATGCGAGGCTATTTCCTCACTTGCGAAGGAACAGATGCGGACGAGGGAGCGCGGGTGCAGAGCCGGCTGGGAAATGAGAAAGCCGCAGGCGCGAGAGTTTGGTCGCACCTCCGGGCTCACAGGTGCGGGCGTAGTCAGCACAGGTGCGGGAGGACCAGAGACAGTGTGTATTCTTATGTCGGGATTTGGTCATTCTTCTCCCATTTTCATTTGGTGTGGCGATTTTAGGGAGCTTTAAGGGAGGATCTTCATCAAGCAACTTTAGGTAAGTAATTTCTTCCCATCTTTGAGTTAAAACACTTGGATTATATATGGATTAGACATGAAATTGGTGGGAATTTGGGATTTTTTAACAAAGACTTAGAATGTGTATTTTTGGATTTTAACCATGAATTTGGGCATGGTATTGAGGGAAAATCATATATTTGAATTTGCGAGGTTATGGGTAGTCATTATCTTTGAAAAGTTTTTGAATCCGGGCACGTGGGCCCAAGGGGTAATTTTTGTCAACATTCCGAGTGGAGTTGGGAATTTATATAAATTAAATTGGTATAAGTATTAGAGTACATTTTCATTTGTTTTCCCGTTATTTCGATAGTTTTGGGGCCTTGTGCATCAATTTGAGTCGTTGGAAGGGCTTGGAGGCGAGTTATGACTCTTCAGAGCGAGGTAAGTCTCCTTTCTAACCTTGTGAGGGGGAATTGTCCCCATAGGTGAACTAATCGAATATGTGCTACTATTTGTGGGGGCTATGTACGCATGAGGTGACAGGAGTCCGTGCGTAGCTACTATCATGCTTGTGTATGGGTAGTCTAGGACCCACTAGCATGCCTTACCTGTTGTACTTGAAATTTTCCTAATGAAATTAGATTATTAATATGATCGAATTAGTAACCGAATACCTAAGAAGGTTGAAGTTTATTTTCCTTAATCAACTAGAAAGAGAATTGATTTTTCCTGGAATAATGGTTTTCCTGATAAAGCATGTTTTATTTGTCGTACTTGTAACCTTACTGATAAACTTATAATATTCACAACCTTATCAAACTTGGCAAATGAATTTCCAGAAACAATTTAAATACCATCTTCGTGTCCATTAAAAGAGAATTTTATCACTTCCTTGAGTAAGTGTTTTCCTGATAAAATATGAATTTAATGTGTGAATATGTGTATCTATGAGTACCTGAGTCGCATGTATGTTTCGCGAGCAGGGTAACTCTATTATTATATATGACCGCGTCGCATGATTGATTCGCGAGAAGGGAAATAGATGCATCTATGGTTCGAGCCGTTCGACCCTTCGCCAATGCACAGTTTATTATGGTTGGTTCGCGCCGTTCGACCCTCTGCATTGCTTGCCCATGATATTTACTGCGTACTTGCTGTGATTTTTACCTGATTACTGGTCTGGAAATTTTAAATTTTCAACTGAAATGACAAGGATTTAAGAATATTAAATGTAAAAGAAGTTGCTATTTCATGTCACTACTTCTTAAATTGCCTATGATATCCATGCTTATTGTCACCCTTGATTTCATTAAATTGACCTCTAGCAAGTGTCGAATTCGACCTCTCGTCACTACCTCTTCGAGGTTAGGCGGGATACTTACTGAGTACATGTTGTTTTTGTACTCATGCTACATTTGTTGTGGAATTTTATTGCACAGGTACATTCATAGCTAGTAACCCCCCTTGACGCAGTGACGTGACTGACTTGGAGACTTAGACGAGCTGCACCCTCCGGAGACGACCCGCAGCCGACAGAGTCTTCCTCAGATGTATTGTATTTATCTAAAATTCCTTGTCCTGTTTGTATTCCGGACAAGTATTGTAGTACATGTATAATTCTTGGAAAATTTGCTCATGCACTTGTGACGCCGGGTTCTGGGGTAATTATGGGATTTATTTACTATTTATATTTGTTAAGATATTATTTTTTACTCAGGGGAAGTTCGCTAACTATTATTTAAGAAAATGAAAAAGGAATGACTCCGAGAATTTTAAAATAAGATTTAATTTACTTATTAAGTGTTGGCTTGCCTGATAGTGGTGTCCGGCGCCATCACGACTTTAACGGATTTTGGGTCGTGACACCCATCTTATCTTTGAATCAAGTATTTGTATTTTTTTAAAGTCTTTTGATAATAAAACATCTCAAACATCTTGTTTCTCTCTGTCTTTGTTTATCTGACTAATTCATATAATTTGAGTTCGACCGGGACCCACAGTTGTGGACCTCGAAGAGTGCCTAACACCTTCTCTTCGAGGTAACTTTGTGCCCTTACCCGATCTTTGCTGATGCAAAATAGTCAAACCCGAGTCATATGCGAATAGGTGCCCTAACGCACCTTAAAATCGTTAGGTGGCGACTCTCCTCTTCTAATACACCCTTAAAAGATTTGTCACACGTCGAAACCCTATTTCGCGAGAAAAAGGGGTGCGACGGTGGTTTTGGTACGCATATGCTAACATTGAGGAAAATTTTGCTTGTGTCTGCTTTGGATTTTGCATTTCATCTTTACTTGTAATTTTCAAGGTTATTTACTTGATTAACCTACATATCATCTTTGTATGTTGAATCATTGACTTGGCAGAGTACATGAGTAATTATGCACACATATAGATAGTTCTTTCCGTGCTTTATGACTTGATCACACTATTGTTCTATACTTGTTGAATTTATGAAACTGTACGAGATATAGCAAGTATCATTTATAATTCTTGTTTTTTACCTCTCCGATGTTAATTTTGATACTTGCTGAGACATGGGATCGGTTGTACTCATGCTACACTTTTCACTTAATTGTACACATCGAAGTGTCGGGCCCGGTCATCTGTAGCAGTTGCTTGTTGAGCTGATCATCGAGAGACAAGGTAGAGTTGCATTCTCGGCCGTAGTCTTGGAGTCTCTTTTCTTATATACTGTTGTCTTTATTTCAGACAATTGTATTCGTCCATTTCAGACTTGTATTACCGTATTAGAGCTCATGACTCTCCATTTTATCAGTTCTGGGGGATTTATCATGTATTAGCATTATTATGTTATATTGACGTTTCAGACTTCTGTTATTTATGTCAATTCTACTATTATGGTTCTTTATTGTTAAGTCTGGCTTACCTAAAAAGTGTGTTAGGCACCATCTACGACTTTGTTGGGGTTTTGGGTCGTGACAATTTGCTACTCGGGACTGGTCTGGAAAGCTTCGCAAATACGAAAACTGAATCGCTTTTGTGAAAAGTGGGCACTTTGCAAATGCGATATTTTGGTCGCAAATGCGACAACTGAAGGGCTCACAATCATTTCTCTTTTGCGAACAATGGTTCTCTTTTGCAGACATCGCGAAGAGTTCGCAATTGCAATATTTGTAGTTGGGTTAAATGTGGGAGATTTCGGGACTTAGTTCATTTTACACAATTTTTGAACCCTAGAGTCCATAGAGGCGATTTTTTGAGAGCAATATCTTCCCTAATTCATAGGCTAGAGTTCTTGACGGATGTATATGCATTGGTCATGGGATAAGCAAGGGGTAGAATGAGCCTTATTTGTGCCATGTTATTTGTATCTTATGTCTTCCATGCTTTAGATAGATTGTTTAATTCTTTAATTTCTCATATTCATGTTATTTTCTATGTTGAGATTATTGAGATATTGGTATTGAGATTGTTGAATTGTTGTTTGGTTGTTGGTTTTATTTGTTGGAATATTCTCATATGATAAGTTGTGTTCAAATAGTATATTGATGTTGAATTTTCTTCCCACCTTGGTTGAGAATGCGTTGTATGGGATTGCTTGGTATGGAAGAGTGAAATGCACGAAGGGTGTTGTCGTGCTTGTGAGGAAGAGTGAAATACATGAATGGTGTTGCCCTGCCTTATTTATATATTGATATTATTGCAAGGGAGAACGTGAGGATATGCACAAACGGTATTTTAGTGCTTGTTATTATTTTAAAATGTGAGGATGGGAGTAAACGCATGAAGGATTGTAACGACCCGGCCAGTCGTTCCAAGAGTAATAGCCTTGTTTCCCCTGTTTCGGCTTCATTATATGTGGTCCAGTTTCATTATGTTGTATTAGATTTGTTGGCTCGAGTTCAGAGCGATTTTTGGAGAGAAATGAGACACTTAGTCTTTGAACTTGGTTCAATTAGTCTCTTAACTTGGTTCAATAGTTGAAAAAGCCAACTGAGAGTTGAATTATTGGTAAACGATCTCGGAATGTAGATTTCATGGCTCGTATAGCTTCGTTAGGTGATTTGGAACTTAGGAGTATGTTCGTAATGTGGTTTTGATGTCCGGTGTAGAATTAGACTTGAATTGGCGAAAGTTAGTTTTGGAAATTTCTAGTCGGTAGTGGAAAATAGGCTATAGGGTCGGAATGGAATTCCAGAAGTTAGAGCAGGTTCGTAGTGTCATTTTGGATATGTGTGCAAATTTTTGGGTCATTCGGACGTATTTTGGTTGTTTCAGCATCATTGAAATTTAGAAATCTCAAAGTTCATAGGCTTGAAACCGATGTGATCTTGGTGTTTTAGCGTTGTTTTGGGTGTTTTCAAGGCTCAACTAAGTTTGAATGAGGTTGTGGGACTTGTTGGTATTTTTGGTTGGGGTCCCGAGGGGCTCGGGGTGATTTCGGATAACCATTAGGTAATTTAAAGTTGGAAAATTGCAGTTGAAGATGCTGGTGCTGGTGCTGGTGTAACAGCACCTGCGGATAGGGGACCGCAGGTGCGATCACGCAGAAGCGGACCTAAGACCGCAGATGTGGGTTTTTGTGGGAAGGAGGAAGACCGTAGATGCGGAGCTGGGGCGGCACCTGCGGAGTCGCACGTGCGAAAATTTGATCGCGGGCGAGGAAATGTGCATTTAAGTGTATTTCCTAGGTGCGCACCTAGGACCGTATGTGTGAGAATTTGGCCGCAGGTGCGATAATCCCTGGGCAGAACATATAAATAGGACCCTTAGCAGATTTTGGTTATTCATCCACCATTTTTGCATGGGTTGGAAGCTCTTTGAAGAGGAAAATCGAAGGTTCTTCGTGGAGGTAAGACTTTTGGACTTAAACTCGTTTATGTGGGATTTATGGACTAATTAGTGGTGAAATTTGTGGGAAATTAGTACAAAAATTGGGTAATTAGGGCTTGTAATTGGAGACCTTTAATTGGGGATTTGACGGGCCATTTGAGGTCCGATTTTTAGATTCTTGGTATGTATAGACTCGTTGAGGATGATGATTCTTGTGATGTGATTTTTATCGACTTCTGAAACGTGGGCCCGGGGTCGGGTTTGGCCAATTTCGGGGTTTTTGGTATATATTGGTTATTTTCGAGTGGGCTTTGTTCCCTTAGAATATTTTGATAATATGAATCTGTTTTTGAATAGATTCGGGGCGTCGTGAGGCCGAGTCGAGGGGAAAAGGCATCGCGGAGTAGATTTTCGTCCGGTTTGAGGTAAGTAATGACTGTAAATCTTGTCCTGAGGGTATGGAACCCTGGACTTCGTATTTTCTCACTATTTTTGGAGTGGCGCACATGCTGGATGACGAGTGTGTGGCGTGCACTGATTGGGGATTTGGACTTGGTCCTTCTCGTGGCAACTATTGAGTTGTGTATTTACTTTTAAATCATATGTTGAATCGTGTTTTCAGACTATTGTTATATTTGGGTTGTAAGCCATGTTTAGGGCCTTGTGTCGACTTGTTTAGACCCCTTGGGGGCTTTTCCTGCTATTCCTCACTATGTTGACTTATTATTTACACTCAGTCATATTAGGTTTAGCTGATTTCCAAACTCAGCCTTATTTACACTATTTTGAGATATAAAATGATGTTTTTGGGTCGAGTACCCCATTTTACTGATAGCCCGATTGGATTTTTGAGAGTTTCTGACTGAGAGAAGCCGAGGGCCTGATTGTGAGGATATGATATTCCACGAGATGGCTTGATATTAGCGCTTGGGCTGTAGGAGCCCCTCCGGAGTCTTGACACACCCCCAATGAGCGCAGGTACCTACTTAGTACGAGTAACGAGTGACGAGTAATTGGGAGGCACGAGTGACTGTGAGGTTGCCCGAGGGGCTGATTATGAGTGACTATGAGGTTGCCCGAGGGGCTGATTATGAGTGACTGTGAGGTATGCTCGAGGGGTTGATTATGAGTGATGTTACGCCCGAGGGGAAGTTTCTTATTCATGATTTTTCCCGAGTGTCTACTTATGATTCATTTAATTTTTTTGACACTAACGTCTTGGACATTTTTCTGAAATTGTTGGAAATTACACTTTTCAAAGGAGTTTTACTGAAATTGGCTTTTTTTTAGCGTGATGATTTAACGTATTCACTTTTGGAAAGAAAGATTGTGCTTATTGTGAAATGATGATTTGACTTTATGTGTTTCTTACTGCTTAGACCTGATTTATTTTCATTACTACTGAGTTGGCGTACTCACATTACTCCCTACACCTTGTGTGCCGATCCAGGTGCTAGGGCAGAGTGAGTTGTGTATCTGTTCCAGAGACTTCTTGGAGAGTTTACGAGGTAGCTGCACGCTTCCGTAGCCCTGTTCTTTCCTGCTTACTATTATAGAGTTTATTTTCCAGGGTTGTGTATTTATTAGATGCTCATGACCAGTGACTCCGTGATCTATGGGTTGTATTTAATATTCAGTGTAGCTTTATCTGTTTTAAAATGATTAAATGAAACCTTTATGGGTTATCCGTTTAGTAATGATATAAATGAAAGATTATTTACGATTTGAGTGTGGATTTGGCTGGCCTAGTTCCACGAAAGGCGCCATCACGACTGGTTTAGATTTGGAGTCATGACAAGTTGGTATCAGAGGGCTAGGTTACATAGGACTCACCAGTCATGAGCAGTTTTAGTACAGTCTGGCGGATCGGTACGGAGACGTCTGTACTTATCTTCGAGAGGCTACAGAACCCTTAGGAAAATTTCACATTCTTGAATTCTTATCGTGCGAATCCAATTTATTCAGCCAAAAGCGTAACTCTTGAATTCCTTCCATGTATTCGAGTGCGCACGTGAGCTCTTGCTATCAGCTGTGCATCGACGACTTGTAATTTCCTTGGTGGGGTGCGACATGTGAATTTTAGCATGTTGATAATGGGCCAGTCTGGAGGACTTGAGGCCTGATTTTATTTTGTGTCTTGAGTGCTAAGATTTCGATTGTGTGAGTGTGCATTTGGGACTTATTTGTCCATTTGTGTCCTTATCGGTGGGGGTTTTGTGACTGGATGACTATGTGGCGAGTGTGATTCGATGGTGAGGTGTGTAAAAATTGTTTGATTGTGACAAAAGCATTGGCTGGAAATGTGGAAAGAACTATTGAGTGTTTGATTTCTATCTCGAGTTGGCATATGGCTTCGAGTTGTGAGTGTATTGGAAGACCTCTCATGTTGTTTAGTTCTGGAGTGAAGCGGATCATCTTGTTGTGTTATGAGTTCCTGGTGGTGTCTTTTGGACTGGCCAATGCCCCAATAGCATTCATGTATTTGATTAACGGTGTATTCCAGCTGTATTAGCACTCCTTGTTATTGTATTCATTGATGGCATCCTGGCGTCTATGCATAGCCAGGGGTAGCATACTCAGTATTTGAGGACGGCATTATAAGGATTCAGGGAGGAGAAGCTCTATGAAAATTTCTCCAAGTGTGAATTTTTGGCTCAGTTCAGTAGAAATCTTGGGGCACGTGGTGTCCAGTGAGGGTATTAAGGTGGTCAGACGAGTGTGGAGAGAGCTTCTAGAAGCTCAAGATTTCTTTGACCTCAGCTCCAGTGTTAGTTCTGCCATCAGCTTTAGGCTCCTATACCGTGTATTGTGATGCCTCGAGGGTAGGCGTTGGTTGTGTTTAGATCCTGAAGGATAAAGTGACTGCGTGATAGCTATGAGTTTCGGAAGGGTATAGAGAGAGATCAGTTTGAGGCTAAGCAGGCAGGGCTATTTCCCGCGGGGTGTCCTGAGGTTGTGTGATCCTTATGTTGTTTTCTAGCAAGTTCTCTTTTACCAGTAATTGATATATGTAACAATTTGAGTTTAGATCACTTGTGGGAGTTGGCACGGCTATTGCAATGGTGAATATGAGGTTGTAGATGATTTGGGATGTTAAATGGTTTGAGTTATATATGACCTTATGAAGGATTAGTTGAATCTCACTGTGATATGGTGGCGGTGTTAGCGTATAGTCATTATGAGTTACTGGTTGTTTTGATCTATGGCTTTGAGCCAAGTGGGAAGTCTACTAGTGATAAGTTGGTTGCACGATTATGTGATGTGTTGGGTTCGGTTCGAGGTATACTGGTCAATCAGTTGTGGCTTACAGGGGTTGAGATCGGGGATGACTCGAGTAATGGAAATTTTGGCTACACGTTGTAATGTACTCTATGGGTAATTGGATTTTTCTTTTATTATTGAATGATTGAGTTGTAATTGTAAAATGGGGTAGTGTGTGAAATGTAGAAATTTGCTTGTTGATTCGAGTATGTGTGGATTACTTCCTGGGGTGTTGGAGTGCTAATGGAGCACAGGTCGTTCGGTCCGTTTGATCAGTCTAATTGAGGTTTGAGTAGAGTGGATGACTCTCGAGAATAGTTCTGATGGATTCAAGGTTAAATATAGCAATTAGGAATCTTCAAGGTGTGTTTTGGGCTAGAACTGAGATTTACGTTGGAGGGTGTCAAGACTTGTGGCATTTCTACATTATCATGGATTCTACATATCAGTATCAGGAAGGTGAAGGTAATGGCTTTAGATTCGCAGAAAGTCTCTTCAGGGTAAGTATTTTGAACGTGGTACTTTTGGGGATTTTTGAGAGAGTATTCAGCGGCTTATGAACCTCAGACGGTATGCTTTTATGCTTGGGTCTCGTGTAGTGAGTCTGGGTTGAGAATCGGAGTATTATGGCAAAGAGAAGTACCAATTCGCATGTAAGTTAGAAGGAACTTGGATAAATAGGAAAACTTGGTAGTAGGTCGGATCGGCATGATAAGGGATACGATTAGTTCTTTGGGTGTTCATAAGGTAATGAGTTTTTACAGGTGTTTCTTAGCAATTCTCTTGGGTTTTAGTGACCTGCGTAGCTTGGTTGAGTTAGAAGGATTCAGTCCTGATGGTTTGGTGTTGTACAAATAGGATTCGGATAGTTCCTGATAGTTTATACCACGGTTAGAGATGCATATTTTCTACCGGCGTGAGGTGCAGGTGATGTATAGTGATTTTGCTTCTAAATGGGATCAAATGGGAAGTTCTTAACTAGTTGGGTGCGTAGTTGCTTGTGGCTCAGAAGGGATTATGAAGTTCTCATGTTTATCATAGGATGGAATGGTGTATGCGGTATGTCGTGTAGAGTGAGATTTTCATGTGTGAGGTCACGGTTTAGTTTTGGAAGGAAGATCGAAAATTCTTAGGCAACATTGGCAGTTTCAAATGACTAGGTAGATGATAGCACTATTAGTTGGCTTGATGAGGTTATACATTTCATAAAGGGCATGTGTGGAGTTAAGGGTGCTTCATTGTTATAGCGACCATCTCTTGTTGGATCGACTGTTGATATTCAAGGTTGCTTGGTGTCACGGACGGATTTTAGGGGTATCCCTCGTGGAATGATCAAGTATTAGGGATGTGTTATGTATTTGAGCGGTGGAGTTGAGATGAAATATAGTAATTGGTGCGCTTCATGACTTCGAGACTGAGAGTTATCATAAATGTTGCGCACCATTTTTTCCTCTTCTTCGCGGAATATCGAGTTTATGACATTGGTTGGGACAACTCTTTCCTTTTGGGAAAGGGTTTTGCATATTTTGAAGAGTCGCCACCTAACGATTTTAAGGTGCGTTAGGGCACCTAAGGGGTTCAATTAATACTATGTTGCTAACCAGAGATATGGGTAAGGGCTTAAAATTATCCTAAGGGGAATGTATTAGGCACCCCTCAGGATCCACAGGTGTGGTTCCCGGCCAAATGGTTTCGTGAATTTGTCTAACAAATAACAAGTAAAGGCTCAAATAAGAGGGGATTTAAGTCTTAAGCATATAGGTGTTTAGAAAACAGTAGGGATAATTACGAACTAGCGTATATATGTGTCGTAGGTTTAGAATAATATGGATCACATAAATGAAATACCTGGTAATCACTCCTCGAAGAGGGGATACACGTGGTATTAGCGCACCCGTCATCATATCCATATTCTACCCTTTCCACCTGTGAAGGTAATTAAAGAGTATGTTTGGTCACGGACTTTATTGCGTGCTATTACCCGTCCCATCCTATCAACCGTGGAGGAGGCTAGGACTACTATCCTAGAGGGAGGTACTAGGTTGACCTCCTAGAGGGAGGTTTAACACCTAAAGCTTGCTTAAGCGTATGACAACACTCAGTAATTATCCAGATTATTAAAGAAACTATTACAAGTTAGTTTGCCTAAACATGATGTACTTAGGTGTTGCAAAATACAGAACTATTACCAGTTGTTTGGAATCATGGTGAAATTATTTTTTAAGGCCTTTTCCATGCAATCAGTAGTTAAACTAGGTGTTGAATGAGGTCCTAAGACATGATATCTATTATGCACACACAAGGATGCAGAATGCAGAATTCCTAGGCAGGATTTCTAAATGCATAAAGTCACAGTATTTGAACATGTATGTAGCAAGTATAAGGATGACTTGCTTATTAGCACATTATTATCCTAAGCATGATTCCTAGGTGTAACACAACATTACATCGATATTAGAACTGGTTTACATGAATAACAGGTTTATATTAACGATTAATCCTAGAGCATGATTTCTATATGATAAAAGATAATGCCATAACAGGATGCTGAAGCAGTAAATATGGGCCTAAGAAACAGGATGTCTAATGCATGATATGCTCGCATACAATCAGCCCTAAACATGAAATTCTAGTGCACACGTAAGAAATGTAAACCTAGAGGCATGGTATCTACCCTTTAACATGGATAATCTATATAACTACCCTTCCCTTTCCACTATCCATTCCCAAATATTTGTTTACAAATGAATACAGGCCAGGGAATTATGAATCACACAACCAAAGGAAAAATAAGAAACTACTTCTATAGAAAGCCTTCAATTAGGCCTTGATCTTCCAAACCTCAATGCCTTTGGTGTTACATAGCCTTTCATAGTCCGGGTGTGTCAGAGTTCCCTAAGGACCTCAAGGGCTCCCGGGCAGTGCTCACACCCAGACATAGCCAAAGAGTTAAACATGTGGAGTGTGAGAAGTGTCTTCCTTGTGTGTCAGAGTTCAGAGGGTACTCAAAAGGTCCCCAAAGCAGTGCTCACACGAAGGGGGTTGAACTTAGACTTCTAAGAGCATATGTGAGAGTGCTTTTAATTTTTTTAAAAGGTTTAAGTAAGGAACAGTTTTGAGAAAGGGTAAGTAAGAAAACAGTTTTGAAGAAGGAAATAGAAGCTTAACATCACACAAAAGACCAAGGATAGTCCAACAATCACAAACAGGGGTAATGGGATTTGAGGGACAAATACAGAGCATGTAAGGGCAGACATGCAGCAGGCAGATACACACATAGACATACAATCAGAAACTCCTAAGGGTCTAGAGGATCAGGGGGTACAGTAAAGTGCTAGGTTAGATTAACAAGTAAGGCTATGTTTAAACTAATGTACCATCCATAGGCATGTAAGAAGTAGGTGCTAAGTGTACAGAAACATGTTGGTCATAAACAAATAAAGCCTAATTTAAACATGCAGAGAGGAGTTCAGGATCCTAGATACATGCTGAAGAATAAGTAAGCAAATTGGAAGCATACTGAATTACAATAGTAGTAGAAACATGTTGGTTTGAGGACTGAAATCCAAATTAGAACATACAGTGAAGTGAAGAAAGAAGTAACACAAACAGGAAATTAGGAGATGCACAATAGCTAGCCTTGGCTTGCAGCGAGCTAACTTAGAATAGTAGTAGTTAGCATAGAAGAGAGAGCAGAGAGTCTTTTAAATATCAATCAGTACCCAATTAGTACAAGTATCCCTATAATCAAGGGAGTGATTCACACGGTGAGTATTAAATAAGGAAAGGACCATTTATAGCTTAGAGGAATATAAGAACAGTGTAAGTACAACAGGAAATTAGGTATCCTTAATTGAAGGGGTTAAACTCAAACGACTAGTAGGTAAAACAACAATTAAGGAAAGTTCTTATGCATGTGACATATAAGGAAACAATTTCACCCCAATTCAAGCGTACAATTGAGACTAGGTTAATGAAGATATCACTTAAGGAAATAGTAATCAATTAACAGCTAATCAATTATGTAACAAGGTAAGAAAATAAAGTTGGAAGTCAGTAAGACCATCTCATAAGAAATCAGTAAGGCTTTTCAAATCTCCAGGAATCAGGGGTGCAAACAAGGTAAAGTTGCAGAGAGTTAGGGATTCGAGCAGGAACACAATCAGTTAGGCAAATAATTGGCAAGCAAAAGCATAGCAAGGTAAAGAATCACATAGAATCAGAGATTCGAGGCTAGCACACATTTAAACGAACAATGGGAATCAGAGAGTTGAAACCCTAGTGACTATAGTAGCAAAATCACACAGGTTTAGAGACAAAGTAGTAACATTGAACATGATATAAGCAAAGAGAACGTAGGCAGGGACCCTAATAAGCAAAAAATGGGTAAAATAAAAAAAAGCTTAAACATTTATGAGAAATAAGAGTTCATGCATTTAAACAAACATATCGGTTAAAGAAAGACTCAGAATTAGGAAAAACCTAGGGTTTTCAGCATTGTAAGTCAAAAATAAAAAGAGAACTCTGAGTAAATCATTTAACCATAGAAAGAATCATAGAATGATATTAAAACAGAAGCAAAATCGTTTTTGAAAGAGGGGTTATGAAACCCTAAATTTGAGATGAAAGATCGCTTAGAATAGGAAGGTTTTTGAAGAAAACATGTAAAAATCTTCATGATATACACAGATCTAAGACAGATCTAAAAGAAATCGTAAAAATACCAGGAGTTAAGGTTTCAGAGAGCCCAGAGAAACAAGCAAAACCTTAAAGATGTCGCCGGCGTTAGCCGAAAAAGTCATGGCTCTTACTCAGACGGTCGGACGAGGCCGGAAGATGGCATGAGGGACCATGGGTAGGAGTTGAACCGCTCCAGGTTCGCCTGAGGGCCTTAGGGTGTCATTAGACCGGGGTAGGGTGAAGAAGTAACCAGGAAATAATGGGAGACCATAGTTTCTGGCGAGGGAACCAGCCGGAGAAGACAAACAAACTTCATCGGAGGAGGGAAGCAAGGGAAGGTTCTAGAGAGAACCAGAGAGAGATAGAGAGAGAATGAGAGACCGGGAAAATGAGAGGTCGGAGGGGGGGTAGGTCTTAGTTAATTATGGAAGGTGGAATCTGGGCCGTTGATCTAATTTGATCAACGGCTCAGATAGATCCGGGGTTGGGTCGGGTATGGAATTAATTTGGGCTGGGTATGGAATTGGGTTGTTAAAATCTGATAGGTTGGGTTAGAATTAGGCTAAGATTAAAATAAATGTGGCTTATCGTTAAACACCCATTAAAATTAGATAAATAATTAACAAGAATAAGTAGTAATTGTATAAAAATGAAATTAATGATGCATAAATGAAATTTAAGATAATAAGCTAATATAAAAAAAAAATGATTAATTATCGAATTAAAATAGCACGAATACGCAATTAGGCCGTAGTTGCAAAATTTGTATAATTATAGTTTAATAATGCCTAATTGTTCAATTTATGAAATAATTAAATCCCGATACAATTAAATAGGATTACAAATAATATATTGAGTTGGGAAACATTTTGAAATTATTTATAATATGATTTATGAATAATTACTAACTAAAAAAATACTAAATAAATAGAAAATTAGTTGATAAGAATACGAAAAATTGTGGAAAAATACTATTCACATTAAAAGTGATCTTAAAAGTAATATGTAGGTTAAAAAATAGTTTTTTTTTTTTTTTTGAGAAAAAATTGGGTATCAACATTAAACATGTTATATTGTGGTAGTGAACTGTGAGGATGCGAGCATAGCTATTCAGATGTTAGTATATACCATGATTAAGTCATTGTGAACTTTTCGGTGACTTATCTATCTGTGTAGTTGACCAGAGTTGATTTAGGGTTATTGGTAGGCCAGTATGAGTGTGTGTTCTGCACCGGGTCGAAATTGTTGACTCCGAATTTCTATTGTTGAGGGATGTACCATTCGATTGTCATTGAGTTTATTCGTGTTCTGGAGTGATGTATGAGTTACCCTTCGGTGTTGCGAGGAGTTGTGATCGTTGGTTATAGGTACATATGGTGCGGTTCTAATTGGGCTTATAGCGGGACTTGAGTAAGGTAAGTAATTGGGTATTGCGGATTAAGACGTATCAATTATGTTCTTTCGGGCTCGTGTGGCACGGTATCATCTGATTCCCCATGGTTAGGTAAACGCACTTTGAGTACTTGATGTCGAATTGCGCATGGTTATTGATTTTGAGAAAGTTCACTCGAAGTATTTCATGTGGACTAGCGTGTGGATGGGATCACGCATTGTAGCGGAGTTATGTGGAGGTATGATCCTTGGTGTCAGAATCGTGTGTTTTGATTTTTCGATATGTGACAGGCTCTTAGCATAGTGTTGTGACGGTAACTGTTAATGGCGGGATGGTCCTCTTATGTAACCTTTTATATAATTTGATTACATTAGGATGTTGCTATTGAGTGCACGAGTTGCACATGTTATGGCTTTGAATTCTATTGATGTGTCATGTCATCAGAGTGGTTGTGTTGGATGAGAAGAGGTCATTGGACCTAGAATGAATACTTTCAGAATTGACTACAGCATATTTGGAAGGATAAATATCGGGAGTCGGCTTAGAAATCTACTATAATTCCTACTTAGGAAGGGGGATCTTCATGTTTGGCTGATCGTACGAATGGTTGCTAGTTCTACGTGTTTCTTTCCTCATCGGCAGTATATGAAAGTGTTAGAAAGAGGCATTTCTTGATAAGAGGGTATCTATCGGTATTAGGTTATTTTGAGCAGCTATTGTGATTAGGAGTTATCGCCATGAGTGTTTGATTCATGCGGTATATTATGTGATTGCATCTTGGGTTACGGATATGGCTTGATACAGCGTGTTCAGACTTATTCAGTTTATAGTTGTGTAATTTTGATCTTGTAAATTATTTCAGAAGTCAAATTTTTGTTCTAAGGTTCATATGTCAGGTTGGATTTCAAAATTTCAACGGTGTTGTGCTATCGGACCTATATGGGATAGGGTGACGTGGGATCACCCGCGGGTATATGCGTGGTGAGGTTACACGGCAGTTTGATGGTGTTGGAGGACAACTCTAGGCACGTTCGAGGACAAACATATGTTTAAGTAAGGAAGGATGTAACGACCTGGTCGGTCGTTCCGAGAGTAATAGCCATGTTCCCCTGTTTCATCTTCATTATATGTGGTTAAGCTTCATTATGTTGTGTTAGATTGGTTAGCTCGGGTTCAGAGCGATTTTTGGAGACAAATGAGACACTTAGTCTCTTAACTCAGTTCAATTAGTCTCTTAACTTGGTTCAATAGTTGAAAAATCCAACTGAGAGTTGACTTGTTGGTAAACGACCTCGAAATGTAGATTTCATGGCTCGGATAGATTCGCTAGGTGATTTGGGACTTAGGAGTGTGTTCGGAATGTGGTTTTGATGTCCAGTATAGAATTAGGCTTGAATTGGAGAAAGTTAGTTTTTGGATAGGCTATAAGGGTCGAAATGGAATTCCAGAAGTTGGAGCAGGTTCGTAGTGTCATTTTGGATATGTGTGCAAATTTTTGAGTCGTTCGAATGTGTTTTGGTTGGTTTCGGCATCATTGGCGAAATTTAGAAATCTCAAAGTTCATAGGCTTGAATCCGATGTGATCTTGGTGTTTTAGCGTAGCTTTGGGTGTTTCGAAGGCTCGACTAAGTTCGAATGAGGTTGTGGGACTTGTTGGTATTTTTGGTTGGGGTCCCGAGGAGCTCGGGGTGATTCCGAATAGCCATCGCGGGATTTAAAGTTGGAAAATTGAAGCTGAAGTTGTTGGTATTGGTGTAACCGCACCTGCGGATAGGGGACCACAGGTACGAGCCCGTAGAAACGGACCCAAGATCGCAGATGCGGATTTTGGTGGGCAGGAGGAAGACCGCATATGCGGAGTCGCAGGTGCGGAAATTTGATCGCGGGTGCGGAAATGTGCATTTAAGTGATTTTTCACAGGCACGGGTCTGCAGGTGCGAGAATTTGGCCGCAGGTGTGGAAATCCTTGGGCAGAACATATAAATAGGACCTTTAGCGGGTTTTGGTCATTCATCCACCATTTTTGCACGGGTTGGAAGCTTTTTGAAGGGTTTTGGAGAGGAAAATCGAAGGCTCTTCGTGGAGGTAAGATTTTTTGACTTAAAACTTGTTTATGTGTGATTTATGGACTGATTAGTGGTGAATTTGTGGAAAATTAGTAAACAAATTGGGTAAATAGGGCTTGTAATTGGAGTCCTTTAATTGGGGACTTGTCGGGCCATTTGAGGTCTGATTTTGAGATTCTTGGAATGTATAGACTCGTAGGAGGATGAGGATTCTTGTGATGTGATTATTATCGACTTCCGAGATGTGGGCCGGGGGGTCGGGTTTGGGAAATTTCGCTATTTTTGGTATATATTGGTTATTTACGAGTGGGCTTTATTCCTTTAGAGTATTTTGATGATATGAATCTATTTAGGAATAGACTCGGGGCGTGTTGAGGTCGAGTCGAGGGGCAAAGGCATCGCGGAGTAGACTTTCGTCCTGTTTGAGTTAAGTAATGACTGTAAATCTTGTCCTGAGGGTATGGATCCGCGATATTTTCTCACTATTTTTGGAGTGGCGCACGTGCTGGATGACGAGTGTATGGCATGCACTGATTAGGGATTTGGACTTGGTCCTTCCCGTGGAAACTATTGAGTTGCGTATATACTTTTCAGTCATATGTTAAATCGTGTTTTCAGACTATTGTTATATTTGGGTTGTAAACCATGTTTGGGGCCTTGTGTCGACTTGTTTAGACCCCTTGGGGGCTTTTACTGCCATTCCTCACTGTGTTGACTTATTATTTACACTCAGTCATATTATGTTTAACTGATTTCGAAACTCAGCCTTATTTACACTATTTTGAGATATAAAATGATGTTTTTGGGTCGAGTACCGCGTTTTACTGATAGCCCGAGTGGATTTTTGAGAGTTTCTAACTGAGTGAGGCCGAGGTACTGATTGTGAGGATATGATATTCCACGAGATGGCTTGATATTAGCGCTTGGGCTGTAGGAGCCCCTCCGGAGTCTGGACACACCCCCAATGAGTGCAGGTACCTACTGAGTGCGAGTAACGAGTGACGAGTAATTGGGAGGCACGAGTGACTGTGAGGTTGCCCGAGGGGCTGATTATGAGTGACTATGAGGTTGCCCGAGGGGCTGATTATGAGTGACTGTGAGGTATGCTCGAGGGACTGATTATGAGTGATCTTACGCCCGAGGGGAAGTTTCTTATTCATGATTTTGCCCGAGTGTCTACTTATGATTCATTTAATTTTTTTGACACTAACGTCTTGGACATTTTTCTGAAATTGTTGGAAATTACACTTTTCAAAGGAGTTTTACTGAAATTGGCTTTTCTTTAGTGTGATGATTTAACGTATTCACTTTTGGAAAGAAAGATTGTTCTTATTGTGAAATGATGATTTGACTTTATGTGTTTCTTACTGCTCAGACCTGATTTATTTTCATTACAACTGAATTGGCGTACTCACATTACTCCCTGCACCTTGTGTGTCGATCCAGGTGCTAGGGCAGAGTGAGCTGTGTATCTATTCCAGAGACTTCTTGGAGAGTTTGCGAGGTAGCTGCACGCTTCCGTAGCCCTGTTCTCTCCTGCTTACTATTATAGAGTTTATTTTCCAGGGTTGTGTATTTATTAGATGCTCATTACCAGTGACTCCGTGATCTCGGGGTTGTATTTAATATTCGGTGTAGCTTTATCTGTTTTAAAATGTTTAAATGAAACCTTTATGGTTATCAGTTTAGTAATGATATAAATGAAAGATTATTCACGATTTGAGTGTGGATTTGGCTGGCCTAGTTCCATGATAGGCGTCATCACAACTGGTTTAGATTTGGGGTCGTGACAAGGATGATGCCGTATAATGTTTTTTACATTATAATGTGAGGATGAGGGTAAAAGCATGAAGGGTGTTTTTCGTACAATTTTGGTTATATCTTTGCTCTTTACTTTGAAATCTAGAATGTGGACTTGGTTTTGTGGTTTGTTATTTAATTTTGAAAGAGGCTTATACAGTGACACCTTACTTTATATTCTCGTTTTATGGCCCTTTACTTGTGTACTTGCTATCCTTTTTACTTGTCATTATCTCCTTGTTATATTTGACTCTTTATATAATATTTTGTTACTTCTAGATATATAACTTCACAGATTTATTGTAGGTGTCTTTCCTTAGCCTCTTTACTGCCCCGTCGGGGTTAGGCTCGATATTTATTGAGTATATTGGGTCGGTTGTACTGATACTGCACTTTTGCACTTTTTGTGCAGATTCGGATATCGGTAGCAGTGGAGCCTCGAGAGGTGCTTAGTAGTTATCGGGCAGGTGATTGAGGTAGATATGCATTCCGTTCATAGGCCTTGAGTCATCTATTTATATCTATTGTACTTTCTCTATTTTTCAGACAGTGTTGTATTTCATTCGAAACAGTTTATGTAGTAAACTCTAGAAGCTAATGTACTTGTGACTCCACGTTTTGGGACGGTTTGCATTAGATGTTGGTTTTAGTCTTATCATGTTTATCTGATAATTGATTCATGCTACGATATGATTCTACTACTACACTCCTTTCTTCTATGTCTGGTGGAGCTATTCCTAGAAAGCCTGAAAGCTGAGCGAGGACCTTATTTGAGATGATTTTTTTCTTCCAAAGCGAAATAATCACTCCTCTAGCTTGTTTCGCTTGATCTATATCCTACCTAACTCGATGTTTCTTTTCTTCTTAGACACGGAAGATTTTTTCTCTCGTATTTCGGGTTTTCCACTTTGTTCAGTTTCATTAGGGCTTTATACAACTCTACCTTGGTGATTAAGTTCCCCTTTAGCTGGTGGGGTCATTTATTGCAGTAATTTCATATTTTATTATTGTGTGTCCCCTTACCTAGCAAGCGGTGTTAGGCTCCATCACGACCCCGTTTGGTTGGATTGTGGGTCTTGACAAGTTGATAGCAAAGCTCTAGGTTGTAGGTTCACGCATCATGAGCAAGCTTAGTATAGTCTTGAGGATCTGTACGGAGATATCTGTACTTATCTTCTGGAGCTATAAATCTTTAGAAAACTTCACATTCTTTCTTTCTCTATCGTGTGACTTTTTTCTATCGTTAAGTTTGAATCATTCTTCTCATATTCACGTATATCATCCGCAGCTGATCAGGAGACAAAGCCCCAGATTGCAGCCACTACTAGAAGTAGGGGCCGAGGCTGGGGCCGAGGTATAGCCAAAGGTAGAGGCAGAGCTCAGCCTAGAGCATGCACAGCGATACCCATTGTCGAGCCTCAGATAGAGCAGGATGAGGTGGTGCCTTGTTTGGAGGCAGGGGTTCCTTTGGTAGAGACCATTCTAACAGGCCGGTTCAGTCAGCTCTACAAGTCACCCATTAGTGTCTCAGGTAGTCACAGTGCTTATGGACCTCATTTTAAAAAGATAGAATACAGTGTGCCTCCAGCTTCGATTAGTGTCCCTCTGATATAGAGTAACAAGGGTGGTTATTCAGGTCGAAAGAGACACTTATAGGGTCAGAATGCACGTCAGCCGAGGGCTTATTAAACATGTGGGGATCTAAGGCACGTCGCAAAGTTTTTCCCCAGGTCATAGAGCAGTATGCCAAAGCAGAGTAATCGTGCCATAATTTTGGCACCGATAGATCCACCACTTACTCAACTAGCTAAAGGGTGGTCAGGAAGCTAAGATGGAGGCTAGTCAGAGAGAGGTCATACCAGAGGCGGAGGACAGGTTGGTGAGGCTCAACCCTGTTGTTATGTATTTCCAGCTGAACCTGAGGCAGAGTCGTCTAATACAATTATCACAGATATTATCTTAGTCTGTCATATAGATGATTCCATGTTGTTTGATCTGGGTTCTACATATTCTTATGTGTCTTCATGTTTTGCTTCGCATTTGAGTATGCCTCGTGATTCTCTTGAAATTCATGTATCTATGTCTACACCGCTTGCAGATTCTATAGTAGTTGATTGGGTATCGACGTTGTGTTGTTACTATTAATGGTGTTTATACATTAGTTGATCTTTTGTTGCTGAATATGGTGGATTTTGAGGTCATTCTTAGTATGTATTGGTTGTTCCTTCTATTGGATTGTCATGCCAAGACTATGACTTAAGTCATATCGGGGTTGCCTAGATTGAGAAAGGGTGTTTGGCGTATTTGGCTTATATCTGTGATTCTAGTGAAGAAGTTCCTTATATGGATTCGGCACCAGTGGTGAAGGAGTTTCCTGAGGTGTTTCCTACAGATTTGTTGGGTATGCCACCCGATAGGGATATCGACTTTTACATTGATTGGTTCTAGGCAATCATCCTTTTTCTATTCCACCGTACCATATGACTCCAGTTGGTTTGAAAGAATTGAAGGATCAGTTGCACGATTTTCTTGACAAGGGATTAATTAGACCTAATTTTTTCCTTGGGGTGCGCCGATGTTTTTTGTAAAGAAAAAGGATGGGGTGATGAGGATGTGTATAAATTACCGACATTTGAACAAGGTCAACAGGATTGATGATTTATTCGACCAACTTCGGGGTGCCTAGGTGTTTTCCAAGATTGATTTGAGATCTAGCTACCATCAGGTGAAGATTAGGGCATCAAATATCCCTAAGACAAGTTTTATGACTCGATATGATCATTACGGGTTCTTGGTCATCCCAGCAGTGGGCGCATGCACAGTGTTATATATACATGCTTTGATGAGAGGCACTTATGTCAGGCACCCGTACAACGCTAAGTCTGGTTATTCTTGATACTTTCACTGTAATGATATTGAGTTGACATGCATATTTGATATGTAGGCATAGAGATGTATTTTCCTCATGCAAGCTAGTAAATGAAATGTTTATCCATACTGGCTTTAATTTTTATACTTGGGAAGCAGGTCTAAATTCATCAAATGTGAACGAACTGAACATGATATCATTTATCTATTTACTTATACTATTTCCTTTATGTCTCGAGTTGTTATAAGTTATTAATATTGGTCTCTGACGTTTTTATCTGAGCTCGTCGCTGCTTTAAGCCCAAGGTTAGGTTTTTTACTTAATGAGAGTATGGGGTCGGTTGTACTCATACAGTAATCTTCACCTCATGTGCATATCTAGGTACTTATGGATGAGATGATTTCTAGAGTTGTGTTGCTACCAGATTTTAGGAGACTACGAGGTAGTTGTTATGTCGTCCACAGACCTTGAAGTTCTTTTTCATTTATTACCACTGTTACTATTCTATTGCCCAGGCAGTTGTATTAAATTTAGCTTTGTATTTTGACATTCAATAATGCTCATGTACTCCTTGACTCAAGATCATTGGAAGGGTTGTACCAGTATTGTTGTTGTTTTCATCATTTATTTCATGATATTTCCACTCTTGAGTTTATTAAAATATGTTTATTCAAATTCGTTGTTATTATGTAAGTGTATGCTTGCGTATCAAGTAATGTAAGCCATTGTCATGGCTCTAATGGGAGTTGGGTCGTGACAAGTCATGACTACTATGTGACGAGTATTCATGACCCAAAAAGGCAACCAAGTGGAACCATAACTCACACTTCAAAAACTTGGCATATAGCTGGCGATCCTTCAAGGTCTGAAGTACAATTCATAGGTGCTCATGCTCATCTCTACTGCGATAGTAAACAAGAATATCATCAATGAAGACAATTACGAAGGAATCCATATAAGGATTGAACGTTCGGTTCATCAAATCCATAGAGGCCGCTAGGGCATTAGTCAAGCCAAATGTCTGCCCAAGCGCTAATCATAATCAAATAGCCCAATAGTGGGGCCTGGTGCACATGTCGTCCCATTTCAATAATAATTAGCTCAATATGAGCCTGGCGCATGTCTCACTTAAAAGCAATCCAAATCGGTTTTATATCCCAAGATCAATCACCAACCGCTCAAGTCTCAGTTAACCACATCTCACAGTACTTAATTCAATACTGTTACACATATGAGGTATCAACAACATGTGAGAAATCAAATAAGAGTATGTGCAATTAAGGAAAATAGCTCAGAAACATCAAAAATAGCCTTATTATATGTCAAACAAATAGCACATATCCTATACATGATTTCTAATATGAACCAATACTCAAAAAATCATACAGGTTTAGAAAATACAAATATATCGAGGCATGATAGCAAACAAATCCCATAATAGTCTAAAAGCAACCTCAAATCATGAATACTCTGATGTACGCACAGATGCTTGTCACCTAGTCCGTGCGTCACCCTAATAGTTTCCAGGGTTAATTACCCTCAAATCCAAGTTTAGATATGTTACTTACCTCAAAACACACAAATCAATAGTCCAAAAAGCCCTTTCCACGTGAATCGGCCTCCAAACAACTCAAATCTAGCCAAAGCAACTTAATATCATCAATAAGAGCCATAGGAAAAAATCTCGCACAATTAAGCCAAGGTCTTTAATAAAAATAGTAAAGTTAACCTCGGGCGCACGCTCCGGAACCCGACCAAACTCACAAATTTTGAACACACATTCCGGTAGGAGTCCAAATATATGTGTTTCATCAAATTCTATCCACAAATCGACCCTTAAATCATCAAATCTCACTCTCCAATAACATAGTCTAAAATCCCCAAATTTCACCTTAACTTCACATGAGTTAGGTGTAATAATCAATGGGTAATCAATATCTATCATCAAAATAGAATAATCTTTACTTACCTCTTCAATTGTAGAAAAAAACCACCTAAACTTTTCCTCAAACCGAGCTCCGAAATTCAAATTATGAAAAAATGACCAAACCTTTGCTTTTAAATGTTTTGCCCAGCGATCCCGCATTTGCGGTCCAAATCACCGCACCTGTGGTGCCTTATTTGCGATCATAAGCTTGCATCTGCAGTCACATGCTCGAATCTGCGAGACACACTAATTTCCCGAACATGTGCACATGGTGTCCCTCTTCCGCACCTGTGGGACAGCTTATACGACCAGCTTTCGACCTGTGAACTCCCAAGCCTCCATCCAAGTCCACATTTGCGGACCATTGCGCGCATCCGCATCTGCAGCTCCATGTCCGCATCTGTGGACCCAACCTTGCCCAGCCTAAATCCAGTTCTGCAATCAATAGGCTGCTTCTGCAGGCTCACACCTGCATCCAATCCCTCGTAGGTCGATTGCTTCAGAACTCCTAAACTTCAGCAATTCTTCAAAGTCCAAAAATGAGCCATCAATAATTTGAAACACACTCGAGGCCTCCGGGACACCAAACATTCCAAGAACTCCTAAAACACAATATGAACCTAGTAAAGCCTCAAACTACACCTAACCACACCAAAACCACGAATCGCACCCCAATTCAAGCCTAATGAAACTAACGAACTTCTAACTTTTGAAACTTATGTTGAATCAAATCAAACCAACCCAGAATGACCTCAAATTTTGCACACAAGTCCCACTATGACGCAACGATCCTATACCAACTTTCGGAACAACACTCCAAACCCGATATCAATAAATTTAACTCTCGGTCAAACCTCTCAATCTTCTAAACCTCTAACTTTCACCAAAAAACACGAAACCAACCTGCAAACTTTCTAATCAAAATGCGGACATACGCCTAAGTCAAAAATCACCATACAAAGCTATTAAAATCATCAAAATACCATTCCGGTGTTGTTTACACAAAAGTCAAAATCCGGTCAACTCTTTCAACTTTAGGTCTAGATGTCTCAATTCACTCTGAAAGTTCCCTGATACCAAACCAACCACCCGGCATGTCACATACCGCAAATAAAATAGAAGAGGCAATATAAGGGAACGGGGATACAATACATAAAATGACCAGTTGGGTCGTTACATGGTAGTCGTTATGTCGTCCCCAGACCTTGAAGTTCTCTTTCATTTATTACCATTGTTCTATTGCTCATATAATTGTATTGGAGATCTGGCTTTGAATTTTGATATTCAATAATTCTTAGGTACTCGTTAACACTATATCATTGGAAGGGTTGCAATAATATTGTGTTGTTTTCATTAGTTATTTCATGATATTTCTAGTGTTGAGTTTATTAAACCATGTTTATTCAAATTCATTGTTATTGTGTGACCCTTGACTTGCCTATCAAGTACTTTTAGGCACCATCGCTGGCTCCGGTGGGAGTTGGGTCATAAAAAGTTGTGTCTTCCAAGGTTCACGACCTAAAATCCAACCAGTCGTAATGGCACATAACTCAACCCACTAGGTAAGGCAATTAACAACTATCCAATTTAATGAGATTTATTATGAGAAGAAATGATAATACAACTGCTTTTATAGAAGAATTTCCCAAGGACTAGTAGTACAAATCATGAGCTTCTAAGATTTAGTTTTTTACAAAACTAAATTAAAATAAGTACAAAATCTGTTTAAAATGTAAATGAAAGGAATTTGAATCTAAATCTACCAAGGACAAATGATAGCCATAACTGAAATGCATGTACATCGTCAAATCCAGCTTTCGTCGTACGCAACAATATCAGCATCCAACATCAGCACGCAAGGTGCAGAAGTGTAATATGAGTACAACCGACCCTATGTAATCAATAAGTAAAAAACCTAACCTTAGGTTGAAAGTAGTGACGAGCTGGGACAAGGATTAGAGTCCAACTCCAATAACGAGCAACAGTTCATAATAATATAATAAAGATGGTACAAGAAATTACTCGGCTCGTTCACAGTTATGGAAAATAGGCATGCTTTTCAAGTATAATAGTAAACCCCAAATCTTTCACCAACAACCCCAAAAAATATATGAGTAAGTTTGAAAACCATGATTTTCCCAAAAACCTTTCAATAATAAATAGGAGGTTTCATTTTTCACCATGAGAAAAATACATCTCTATGCCTGCATGTCAATATGCAGGTAATTTCATGTGTTTCACAAAAACTGGGTAGCGTGAGGTATCTACGCATGTATCTCAAGTACGCATGTCAAATATAATGCATCCATTGATAAACTCATGTACTCACACTCTCAGGGTAATCAATCACTCTGTCTGCTATTCTCACTCACCATTCTTGATACTCAGCACACTCATTCACTCTGTACTGTGCAAGGCAGATCTAGCTCAAGGCACATCTATTCCAACAACAACAACAACCCAGTAAAATCCCACTAGTGGGGTCTGGGGAGGGTAGAGTGTACGCAGACCTTACCCCTACCCTAGAGGGGGAAGAGAGGCTATTTCCAGGAGACCCTCGGCTCAGAGACAATAGATTTGTGACAAAAAAACCAGAAAAATAATATCAGCAATGTGATAGACAGCAAATAAATGGAAAAGCAGTAACACAAATATTATGAAAAAGTGTAAAACACAACATAAATCCAGGGCAGATCTATTCCAAACATAATAAATCCAGGGCATATCCAGCCCAATGCAAATAAAACAGGGTAAATCCAACCCAAATGTAAATAATTGCTAGCAATAGCGACCACTATGGATGTGCAGACTCCAGAGGGGCCGATCCATCCCAAGCGCTATACTAAGCCAAATCCTGGCATGAATCAATAAAGTCTGTTGCGGCGTGCAACTCGATCCCATAAATATCACTTACAACAAGACCTTGGCCTCACTCGGTCATCAATCTCTCAGTCTCTCGGGCTCACAACAAGCATGTCAAGCAGCCTCAAATCAATTATATAAGATGTGACACTATAAAACAAGAGAGACTGAGATATGATATGTAATGATGAATGCGACTGAGCACATAACTGCACTTAAGTAAATAACTCAACAACAAAGAGTGACCACCGTGGATCCCAATAGTACCAGCATATAGCCTAAATTTGATTACTAGAATAAATCAAAACTCAAGTGCTCTAACACATAGAATACAGTAAAAATGTTCAGATAAGATAGCTACACAGTTCCATGGAATCGATTAAATCACAATTACTACGGTGCATGCCCACACGCCCGTCACCTAACATGTGTGTCACCTCAATATCAATCACATAGAATGTAATTCAGGGTTTCATACCCTCATCACCAAGTTTAGAAATGTTACTTACTTCGAACAAGCCAAATCTAATACCGAGTTAGCCAAACGATGCTCCAAAAATGCCATCTCACGCGTATCGACCTCTGAATGACTGGAAACTAGCGAAAAGTAACTCAAGAGCATCAAATAATGCCAAAGGAAACAAACTCACTCGATAAAGATCTAATCTTTAATTAAAGCCCAAAATAAACCAAAAACTCAAACTCGGGCCCGCACCTCGGAATCCCATGAAACTTAAAAATACAAACCCATTCAATTATGAGTCCAACCATACTAGTTTAACTCAAATCTGACTCCAAATCGATGTTAGAACTCAAAAATTCACTCTATGAAACTTTAGACAAAACCCCCAATTTCTCTTTTGAAATAATCAACCAAAAGCCAAAAAGAGGATAGAGATCAACTAGCCTATTTCGATTATTAAGTAGAATCAATGAATTTAACCAACGAAATATAATGCAAAGATATCACAAGTTATGCCTCTCTCGATTACATGAACAAGTGAATATAGATGCAACGGTTAAAACAACCAAAATGATTCAATACATAAAACTAGAGTTATAATCCACAAACAAGTATCAATACACCAAATCCATCGAACCCTAAAGAGAACTACTCCATAGATATGGAGAAATTCATCACTAATATCTTTAATGTAAAGAAAAACATAAAATGATCCAAACACGTGAGGATTGAATGATGAATTCCTTGTGCTTTAGCTTCTCCACCTCCTCCGTAGCTCCTTAGGTCTTAGATGTGTCAAAAGTCCAGAAAATAACGTTTTTCCATGTATATATAACAAGTAGGGTCGGGCCCATATGAAACCACCTTTTCTTACGTGAAATAAGACAATTACTCTGTAAAATTTGTATAGACGCGCCAAGCGGGGCAGCAGTGGAAAACTTCAGAGAGGTAGTTCTAACAGACAGCAAAGATTTGCATAAGCGCACCACACAGTGCGTCACATTAGTGCAAATATTTCAGAGTACGGATTTTGCTTTGATTTTGACATCCAGACTTGGTCCTCGACCCCAGAATATGATCCCGTCTTAATACCTTGGGCTTTTACTCAGACTTCAAAGCTCCAAATAGCTCGAATTCATTCCATAACATCTACATAGCTCGGAATCACTCATACAAGGCATAAATCACACAATAAGTACAAAACGCTAGCGCTTAAATCTCAAACACAAGTAAAGTGAAATGAATTAGAGTGCAATAAGAGACTAAAATACGGGATTATAGCCTACCATCATCTGCCACCAGCAACCTTAGCCAAAATTGATCCAAACGATCTGAATCTCGTCTGAAACTCTTCTAAACAACTTGAGACCCCGTCCGAATATACCAACTAGTCCAATAACCTAACGCGAACCTACTATAGGCCTCAAATCATGCATAACAACATCGAAACGATGAATCATACTTCAAATCAAAATTAATGAACTTTGAACTTTCAACTTCCATAACTCGCGCCGAAACATATCAAATCAACTCAGAATGAACTCAAATTTTTCTCACAAGACTCAAATGACATAACAAAGTTGTTCTAATTCTCGGAACCACAATCCAATTTCCATACCACTCAAAGTCAACTCCCCGTCAAACTTGTGAACTTCCCAAACCTTCAAATTTTCCATCTTCACCAATTAGTGCCGAATTCTTCTAGAAATATCCAAATGCAAATCCGAGCTTACGCGCGAGTCCAAAATCACAATCTGGACCTAACAAAACCATCAAAACTCCGTTCTGGGGTTAAATTCACAAAATTCAAACTTGGTCAACTCTTCCAACTTAAAGCTTCAACAAGGAAATTCATTCTTCCAAATCGATTCCGAATAGCCTGAACACAAAAACCGAAAATTCATACAAGTCATAATACATCATATGGAGCTACACATTCCCATAAATGACCGAGTGAAGTACAAATTCTAAAAACGACCGGTCGAGTCGTTACATCCTCCCCCACTTAAACATATGGTCATCATCGAAAATGTTGAGGGTCTTTCTAAAGCCATCAAACTACCGCGTCACCTTACCATGCACATACCTGGGTGATCCCACGTCATCCTATTCCATATAGTCCCGACAACACAACATAACTGAAAATTATTACTTCGACCTTAGGATGTACCTTATAATCCAATTTACAACATCTGAAATTTCCTATAAGACCCGAATCTCGCATCTACACACAGTATAATTCTGAACCAGCTGCATCAAGCCATAACCATAACCCAAGAAAAAATCATATGATATACTACATAACTCAAATATTCATAGCCATAACACCCTATCACAGTAGCTTCTCAAAACAACTCAATACCCGTAATAAACCTCATATCAAACAAAACCCTGTTCAAAAACCTTCATACACTGCCGATGATGAAAGAAACAAAACTCATAACCATTTATCAGATCAACAAGTCATGGAACTCTCCATCCTTTGACAAGAACTATAGCAAATGTCTTAGCCGACTCCTAATATTATCCTTCCAAATATACCGCATTCAAATCCAATAGCACCCATTCTAGGTCCGACGACCCCATCTTATCAAATGCAGTCGCCCTACTGACATGCCACACCAATTCAACCTAGAACCACGAACCGTGTTGTTACACCCTGTAAGTTTAACAAACTTTATACCATTATATATATTGACATGGTATTTTGAGTGGAAATTTTTTGTAAAACAGTTAAAAATGATTTTATATAGTTATTAATATTACCACTTTCGAATATGCTTTAAATTTTACACATATATAATATGAGAAAGTTTATGACATTTTCTTATTGTAAAGATATGAATTATTTTTTTTTCACAAGAAAATAAGGTTATCTTTTTACCATTTTAAGAATTAAGCGTACGAAAATTTTTACTCTTTTATGAGATTAGGAAAATTATAAGTTGAGAAGTTATGTGCATTTTTTTCATGGATATTTTATGTATTTATTTTATATGGAACCACATGACCATGATAGCAAGTTATAAAAAGGTCATTAAAAATAAGTAGAAATTTAGGTAATTTGAGATAAATCTTAATTATGCGGGTAATTGGTTAATTACTGAATAACGGTACACTACCTAATTACCTAATAAGTGGATAAAGATTAAACTTTCCCACCCCATCCCCACGTGACAGCCACATAACATTTTTTTTAAGTGACTCATATGTCACATTTCAAGGTGGCACATTTGGAATTAAAGAGACTCAACCTACCTCTTTTCTTTTCATTTTTCCTCCCCAACTTCACAAAACCATGATATGCAATCAGTATAATATTACTATTGTTGTTATATAAGCATGTTTACATATACAACTATGGACTCATTAACAGCAAAGATACGCCCCACTATTCAAAGAATCCATTAATCCAAGAAGGTGTTCACTTTATGTACTCCTTATTAGATTCTGTCGATGTTATTTTCGGATTGACATTTCAGAATTTGTTGTGCTACATTAGTGAGCTAAAATGGCAACTCTTAAGTTTTCAGGTGCAGTAAAAATTGAAACTAGTGGTAGGTAATGTGCAAGAAGTGCTTTAAAGAATGTTTTTCTAGTTAATACTTCAACAAGGAATAATTATCTTGGATCAAGATTTGTGAAGAAGTTGAGATTGGAAAATGTTATTAAGAATTGTGGGTTAGGGTGTGATGAAAGTTCTGTATATTCTTTTAATCTTGAAGAAAAGGTTGGCTCAACTAGAGACCTACTCTTAACTGAAGGAGCAATTTGAATCAAAATGCAACAAAGGGTGTGATTTATCTTTAGCTTCATTCTGTGTTTGGTGGGGAATAAATCTCACTTACATAGAAGAGTTGTTTTCAATATCTAGGTATGTTAAGGCTATCCCTTCTTTTTTTGGCATGATCCAAGAAACGAACGTAAGTGTAATGCTATTTCATAAGTGGTTCTACTCTTAGCAATTAAGGATGTCTATGTTATTCATTTCTGTAAAGTGATATTCAAGCATGTCTAAGCATATTCCTAGTCTCTATTGACGTATTTGATAAAGTTTATCCGAAAGGCATATTGATTTTTATGTCATTCCGAGAAAATCTTACTAACGTATTTCTAATGCATTTCATGCATTTATACATGTACATTAACCCATGACTCAGATGGCGTTATATACGCGTATATATGTATGTATATATATATATGGGATATGAGAAAGGTTATGGAGTTATATACGCACCACCACCTGATCAGCTGGTATACGTTGATGATTTGCCCACAGTGGCCGAGATGATATGATGGGATGCCCTCAAAGGCTTAATAATGTTATATACGTACAGACCTATGCATTACATGACATTTGTATGCATATGCATGACATTATAAATATTTCATGATTTACAAAGCTATCCAGACTTACAGGTTGATTATATGTGTCTTTAATTAATAATGAATTATTATTATGTTTCAGTTCTGCCTTACATACTCAGTACATTATTCGTATTGACGTCCTTTTGTTGGGGACACTGCATGCATGCCTGTAGGTATAGATAATCAGTTTGACGAGCCCTCATAATAGACGAGATTGGCATTCAACGAAGGATCGGTAAGACTCCACCTCATTCGGAGTGCAACCAAGTCTATGAGTCATCGTGTCTGAGTTTTACTACAAACGTATGGGTAGGCCAGTACCCTGTCCCATTTGATGTCAGTAAATCTTAGAGGCTTTATAGACAGATGTTCAGTTTGTACAGTATGTTAGAGGCCTTAACGGCCCATATGTATTCATGTTTTATGAATGGTAGTTTATTGATACAGTGTTGCCCACTTACAAGTTGTACATTACGAGTTCTGGCCATGTTGGCCCATGATAGTCACAAAGAAAATAAATGAGTTACAGAGTGGTTCGCTCAGGCCAATGCGGCACCGGGTGCCAGCCACGCCTCCCTAGGTTTGGGGCGTTACACGTGCAATCCGTGCACCAATACGCAACAATTCAAATGCAGCCAAAACTAGGAAATGACTCAAATGAGAGAACCGTCCTACAAGTACTACCACAACCGCAATGCTACGAACCCATCATACATAGTGGAACCAAGACACAGGAATCTAACACAAAGGATCGTATCCGACATAACCCAGCTGCAATGTGTGACCCCATCCCAACACTGGTCCATATGAAATACCTCACGCCACCATGCTCGAAATCCACAACCACACACAATTCTACATCAAGTACCCAAGGTGCATGACTGTAACCACGGAGAAGCAAATAACTCAATACCAAGGTCCGAAAAGAACATAGTCAATGCGCAACTAGTCATTCCACACCCTAATACCCCTCTCGCTCAAATTCCGCTATAAGGCTCAAATAGAACCGCACCAAGTCTTCATATAACCAATGAATCACAACCCCTCGTAGCATAGAAGAGCAACTCATAGAACATATTAGAAAATGAATAAGCTCAACTCTAACTAGATGGAACCTCCCTCAACAATAGTAGTATGGAGTCAACCAATCCGAACCGATATAGAATACACATCCTCATTAGGCCTACCAATGAACTCCAAATCAACTCTAGTCACCTAAAAATAGATATATAACCCTCCAATATTCCACAATGGCTTAACCATAACACATACTATCATCTGGATAGCTTTGGCTACATTTTCACAGTCCATAACTACGAAACAATCTATTTCCAAGAACTCAAGTCTCCAAATCCATAGAACACACAAAACACCATATCTGATCCCAACTCCACTGCCTGAATGTCTAACACATCTCTCATACACGATCATCCCACAAAGAATACTTCAAAAATTCTTTCATGCCACATAGAAAAATAGGAATATCAGTAGTCAATCAACCAAGCGAGTACTGTAATACCTATGAATCATCCGTAAGCCAGCACACAGTACGCCTTCTAAAATGCGCACTCTTCTCAGGAATTACCAAGTAGTTATAACATTCATCTAAATATCTTAAATTGTCCATGTTGTCTAAAATTCCTGACCTTCCCTCCAAATAAGGATCGTGATCTTGCACATGCAAATCTCAACCCCACACAACACACCGCATCTATCATGGCATCGCAGGAAAAGTACGAGAATCCCATAATAAACTCTGAGTCCCTAGTAGAACACATACCAGATCAGTTAGAAACCTTCCATTGATCCCATCTAGGAGAAAACCACGATATGCAACATGCTCCTCATGCTGGTAGGAAATATCCATCTCAAATCGTGGTAGAAACCATTGAGAACTCTTTGAAACCCATTTGCACATAACCAAGTCATCAGAACTGAATAACTCTAACTCAACCAAGCAACGTAGGTCGCCAAACCCACAATTATTGCAATAAAACACCCGTAAAGCATCACCTCATCATAAGAACCAAAATAACCGAGCATACCATTACCATACTGATCCAACCTACTCCAAGTTGTCCTGTTTCCTCCGAGTTTCTTTCGAATTGCCTAAATTGATACTTCACCTCGCCATAATGCCATGATCCCCAACCAAAACTCGCCCCACAAGATCCTAGAATAAAACCACAACGCTATAAGGCTCATAAGTCATTGTCCCTCTTAAGCACTACAAAAGTACCACAACCGAGATACCCACTCTAAAGAGACCTTCTATGAATCTAAAGTCATTTCCTTCACCTTCCTGATGTTGAAATGTAGAATCCATAATGATATAGAAATTCCACAACTCTCGACACCATCCAACTTAAATATCAGATTCTAGCCATATACAAATCCGCAAAATTCTCAATTTCTACCTTTAAATCTTGAATCCAATTGAACCTTCTCGAGAGTCATCCACCCTGCTCAAATCTCAATTGCACCAACCAAACGAGCCGAACAACCACTCCTTTAAGCAACCAAGCAATTTCACTCCGCACGTATTAAATTCTTCACGAATAACAACTTAATCATCCCATGATTCCCATATACACATAAAGTGTAACATAACCCGTATCTAGAAATTCCTTTACTCGAGTCATCCTCGATCTCAACCTCCGCAAGTCACATCTGATTCACAAGTATGCCTCAAACCGAAACCAGCACAACACATAACCATGAAATCTAATTGGTGATAACATACTCCTCCACTTGGCTCAAAGACATAGATCAAAACACTTGATAACTCACAATACACATATTCTAGTACTACGATAATACCGTAGGGAGATTCAACAAAATACCTCATAAGCTCACATAACACAAACGATAGTACCTCAAATCATTTACTAAGCTTGCATAAATCCACATGACAGTCAGTCAACGATTACAACTGATCCAAACTCAAATCGCACAAATATAACCCACTGGTAAAAACAAAAAGAAAGCCTCCACACAGCATCATAAGGATCACGCATATGTGGATTACCCCGCAAGTAATAATACACCTGCTTAGCCTCAAACTAACGTCTCTCTCTACCCTTTCACAGCCACAACTACTCTTAACTCATTAATAATACACGAGAGTCTGATTCATTCCATAGTTAAACAACATGAAAGATCCTTCAATACACTCATAACTCGATACTATACATCATATCAAGACAGAATTAAAGCACCCAATAGTCCTTTTAAATCTCAAAAAAACCTATCTCGTCACTCTCAAACCATCTGAACACATCTCGCGGCCACATCTTACTCATCACATAGCCATCCAACCACTCATCGAGCTACAAATTCCACTAATAAGGACACTACCGGACTTATAAGTCCCAAAGCACGTGCTCACACAATTGAAATCCCTGTGATCAAGATACAGTCAAAACCCAGCCTCAAGTTCTGTAGACTTGCCCATCATCAGCATACTGAAATCACTTTATGCACCTCATCCATGGAATCACAAGTCGTCGATGTACAATTGATACTGAGCGCTCACATGCGCATACGAATGCATGGAATGAATTCAAAGAGTTACGCTTCAAGTTGAATCAATGCCGCACTATAAGGAGATAAATATGGGAAGTTTATCCTAAATTCCATGTAGCCCCTCGAACAAAGGTATGGATGTCATCTTACCAATCTGAAAGACTCTACTAGACATTTCTCATGACTTGTAGAACCTATGAACCTAGAGCTCTGATACTAACTTATCACGACCCAAAATCCAACCAGTTGTGATGGCACATAACCCAACCCGCTAGGTAAGCCAATTAACAACTATCCATTTTAATGAGATTTATTAATACAAGAAATGATAATACAACTGCTTTTATACAAGAATTTTCCAAGGACTGGTAGTACAAATCATGAGCTTGTAAGATTTAGATTATTACAAAACTGAATTGAAATAAGTACAACATCTGTTTAAAATGTAAATGAAAAGAATTCGAATCTAAAGCTACCAAAATAAGTGATAGCCATAACTAGAACGCAGGTAAATCTTCAAATCCAGCTTCTGTCGTACGCAGCAACATCAACATCCAACATCTACACGCAAGGTGCAGAAGTGTAGTATGAGTATAACCGATCCCATGTACTCAATAAGTAACAAACCTAACTTTAAGTTGAAAGTAGTGATGAGCTGGGACAAGGGTCAGAGTCCAACACAAATAACCAGCAACAGTTCATAAAAATATAATAAATATGGTACAAGAAATAACTCAGCTCGTTCACAGTTACAAAAAATAGGTATGCTTTTCAAGTATAATAGTAAATCCCAAATCATTCACCGACAACCCCAAAAAATATATCAGTAAGTTTGAAAACCGTCATTTTCCCAAAAACCTTTCAATAACAAATAAAAGGTTCCATTTTTCAGATAGCATGAGGAAAGTACATCTCTACGCCTACATGTCAATATGCAGGTAATATCATGAGTGTCACCAAAACTAGGTAGCGTGAGGTAATGCATCTCTATGCATGTATCTCAAGTACACATGTCAAATATAAAAATGCATCTCAAGGATGAAACCATGTACTCACACTTTCATGGTACTCAATCACTCTGTCTCATTTTCTCACTCATCATGCTCGATACTTAGCACACTCAGTCACTCTGTACTGTGCATCGCAGATCTATTCCAAACATAATAAATCCAGGCAACTCAAACCCAAATATAAATAATTACTAGCAATTGCGCCCATTGTTGATGTGCAGACTCTGGAGGGTTCGTTCCAGCACAAGCGTTATAATAATCAAAATCTCGGCATGAATCAATAAAGCTTGCTGTGACATGCAGCTAGATCCCATAAATACCACTCATAACAGCCCCTCTACCTCACTTAGTCATCAATTTCTCCAGTCTCTCAGGCTCACAACACTCATGCCAAGCAGCCCTAAATCAATAATACAAGATATGAAACTATACAATAACAGAGACTGAGATATGATATATAAAAATGAATTCAGCTAAGCATATCACTCTACTTAAGCAAATAACTCGACAACATAGAACGACCATTGTGGTCCTAATAGTACCAACATATAGCTTAAACATTATTACTAGCATAAATCACAAGTTAAGTGCTCTAACACATAGAGTACAGTAAAAATGTTCAGATAAGATAGCTATGCAGTTCTATAGAATCGACTAAATCACAATTACTATGGGGCACGCCCACACGTCTATCACTTAGCATGTGTGTCACCTCGACATTAATCACATAGCATGTAATTCGGGGTTTCAGACCCTCAGCACCAAGTTTAAGGGTGTTACTTACCTAAAATAAGCCAAATCCAATACCGAGTAAGCCAAACATGCTTCAAAAATGCCATCTCACGCGTACCAAACTCTGAACGGCTCGAAATTAGCCAAAAGCAACTCAAGAACATCAAAAAATCCCAAATAAAACAAACCCACTCGATAAAGGTCGAATCTTTGATAAAAAAAATAAAAATAACCTAAAAATCGAACCTAGTCCCACACCTTGGAACCCGATGAAACTTAAAAATCCAACAACTCATTCAATTACGAGTCCAACCATACTAGTTTCACTCAAATTCGACTCCAAATCGATGTTAAAACTCAAAAATTCACTCTATAAAACATTAGACAAAACCTCCAATTTCTCTTTCGAAATCATCAACCAAATTCCAAACGAGGATAGGTTCATGAAATATGGACAAACTCGAGTTAATAATGCTTACTCCAATTAGTATGGTGAAATTCGTCTTTAAAGTCTCTCAAATATGAGCCCCAAGTCTCCAAAATGTGAAAAGAAACGACCAAGTCTCGAAATATTGTTCTGCCCAGGCTTCATCGCATATGTGATCATACCGTCGCATCTACGACCCCTGCTTTTGCGGTGAAATTCTTTAGTTCTGCAAAAAAAACTTGGCGTGTACCCCTCGCACCTGCGGTAACAAAACTCTGCTTCTAAGAAGACCTCCGCGCCTACGCTCCAATTCCTCTCACCTGCGCATCCGCACATGCGCTCAATTTGTCGCTCCTTTGACCTTCCTCACCCAGCCTCTCCTCGCTTCTATGACTTGTTGCTTCTCCGACCATTGCACCTAGACAAAACTGGTAGCAGGTGAAATTACACCAGATCCTTCCACTAACCGCCTTAGCTAAAATTGATCCATATGATCTAAACCTCGTCCGAAACACTTCCGAGCCACTCGGGACCCCGTCCGAATATACCAACTAGTCCAATAACCCAACGCGAACCTACTCGAGGCGTCAAATCACACATAACAACATTGAAACGACAAATCACACCTCAAATCAAAATTAATGAACTTTGAACTTTCAACTTCCAGAACTAGTGCTAAATCAACTCAAATGAACTAAAATTTTCATCACAAGTCTTAAATGACATCACGAAGCTATTCCAATTCTCGGAGCCATAATCCGAATCTTATACCATCAAGTTCAACCCCCGATCAAACTTGTGAACTTTCCAAACCTTCAAATTTCCCACTTTCGCCAATTACTGCTAAATTCTTCTAGAAATATCCAAATGCAAATTCGGGCATACCCCCGAGTGGTAGGGTGATTTGCTTCGTGTCTCATCAGTTGAAGGTCCATAAGAATAATTACCTTGTGCATGATTTAGATCTAGAATCCATTGTTCGCACGCTTAAAATTTAGAGGCACTATTTATACAGTGTCCATGTCAGGTCTACACCAACCATCGGAGTCTCTACTTGTATCATATTATATCATCTGTGAAGACCACTGTAGTGGCTGATGCCTTGAGTAGGAAGGGGGAGAGCATGGGTAGATTCACATTTTTACTAGTAGTGGAAAGGCTATTAGCCATGTTTTAGGCTTTGACTTACAGGTTTGTGAGGTAGGACATTTTAAAGCCTAGCCGGGTTCTTGCTTGTGTTGTGGAAAAATCATCACTGTTGGATCGCATCAAGGTTCTCCAATTTTGATGATCCTCACTTGTTGGTTTCTAAAGTCACGATGTATAAGGGTGATAATAACAAAGTTGTGATTAGGGATGATGATGTTATGAGACTTCAGGGCCGGATTTGCGTTCTTAACATTGATGGGTTGAGACGGTTGATCTTTGATGAGGCTCACAGTTCACGATATTTCATTCACCCAGGTGTCAGAAAGATGTGTCGTGACTTGAAGCAGCACTATTGGTGGCGGATGATGAAGAAAGACATTGTTGGACATATATCTTGATGTTTGAATTGTCAACATGTGAAGTATGAACATCAGAAGCCAGGTGGGTTGACTTAGAGACTGGTGATACAAGAGCGAAAATGGGAGCGCACCACTATGGACTTTGTGGTATGCTTACCATGGACCTTGAGGAAGTATGAACTTTTTTGTTTATTGTGGACCGATTGACTAAGTCCCCACACTTTATTCCGGTGATGACATCCTCTTCTCCAAAGCGGTTGAATTAGGTTTACATCCGGGAGATTATCCACATGTACGGTGTGCCCATTTCTATGATTTCAGACTAGGGAACACAGTTCACTTCACATTTTTGGTGAGCTGTGCAGTGTGAGTTGGATACGAGGGTCGACCAAAGTACTGTGTTTTGTCCTTAGACGCACGGACAATCCAAACGGACCATTCAAATTTTGGAGGACATGTTGCAAACATACTTTATGGATTTTGGGGGTCAGTGGGACCAGTTTCTACCTCTATCAGAGTTTGCCTAAAGGAACAGCTATTAGTTGAGCATCCAGATAGATCTGCACGAGGCCTTATGTGGGAGGCAATATCCTTCTTAGGTTGGTTGGTTTGAGCTTGGTGAGGCTAGATTGTTGGGAACAAACTTGGTTCATGATTCTTTGGAGAAGGTGAAAGTGATTCAGGAGCGGCTTCGTCCAGCTCAGTCCAAGCAAAAGAGTTATGCATATCGGAAGGTTCGAGATGTGGCATACATAGAAGGTGAGAAGATTCTTCTTTGAGGGTCACAGATGTGAGCAATTTGGGAAGAAAGGAAAGTTGAGCCTAGGGTTTATTTGCCCATTTGAGATTTGGAGAGAGTTAGGGAGGTCGCTTATAGGCTTGCATTACCTCCTAGCCTAGTAGAGTACATCCGGTAGTTCATGTCCCCATACTTGGGAAGTACCATAAAGATAGGTCACATGTTTTACACTTTAGTACGGTGCAGCTTGATGAGAATTTGGCCTATGATTAAGAGTCGATGGCTATGCTAGACCGGCAGGTTCGGAAGGTGAGATCAAAAAATATTCCTTTTGTGAAAGTGTGTTGGGGAGGTTAGCCGATTGAGGAGGCTACTTGGGAGTCCAAGTCCGATATGAGTAGTAGATACATGTACCTTTTTCCAGTTCAGGTACGTTTCTATGTTTGTTCGAGGAAGAATGTTTCCTTTAGAGGTGGAGAATATAACGACCTGATAGGTCATTTTGAATGTTAGCTCCCTTTTTTTTGTTTCGAGACTTTTCATAGCTCAGTATGATGATTATGACTTACGTGCGTGAACGATGTCGATTTTCGAAAAGTTTATAATGAATTTGCATGATGTTATTAGACTTATGTGGAAGTCCGCATTGGAGCACAAGGGTCTCGAGTGAGTTTCAGATGAGTTGGAGATGTTTTGCATAGCAGATGGAAAATCTAGTGTGGTTAGTCTGCAGGTCTCGCAAATACAAATACCTATTCTCAAATGTGAGCTTTGTTTTTGCAAAATCAGGCTTGCATTTGCAAAGTGGAAGGGGAATTGGGCACTTTTATTTTGTGAAAGGATGGCCGCAATTGCGAGATGGTGGTGCATCACATTTGCAACCACAGTGTCACATTTGCAAATGGGGTTGGCTTGGCCAGCTTCGCAAATGCAAAGAGTGAATCGCTTTTGTGATAGGTGGACATTTCGCAAATATGATGTTTTGGTTGCAATTGCGAAAACTGAAGGGTTGCGAAGCTATTCGCTTTTGCAAATAGCGTTCGCAATTGAGAACAAGAGTTTGAAATTGTTCTATCTGCAGCTGGATGAAATGTGGATGTTTCGGTACTTGGTTCATTTTACACTATTTCTTAACCCTATACTCCATAGAGGCGATTCTTGGAGAGCAATTTCTTCCCAAATTCATAATAACTAGGTTTTGGCACACGATTCATATATGTTTGTGCTTGATGAGGGAATTATGTCAGTTACCCGTACAGTTCTGAGTGTTGATATGTGAGTTGAATGAAGGGAAATTTTATCAGGCACTATATTCGTGCTGATATTTGGTGTACTCGAGGATTTAAGTGTGGTATAGTTGATTCTGGTATGTACACTTGAATTTTGTATTGCTTGAGCTACTTTTCTTACTGTTATTACTCTGTTATTGTTGTAATTGCTTATTGAAATTGAGTACTAAACTTTGCCAAGCTCGTCGCTTCTTTCAGCTTGAGGTTAGGCTTGTTACTTATTGAGTACACAAAATCAGTTGTACTCATACTATACTTCACATTTTATGTGCAGATCCAGGTATTACCGAGAGAGATGATTACTAATGAGAGGCACCAGTATCAGATCTTGGAGGTTTCGAGGTGACTACTGATTCCATCGCAAGATTTTAAGTCTTATTTTCCTTTGTTTATGTTATTATTGTTCTATTTTTTCAGACAACTATGTATTTGGATAAAACTCTGTATTGGGGATTTTGTAGCACGCATGCGCTCAGTGACACCAGACCGTGAGATGGATTTTAGTTGTAATATTGCTTTTGGCTTCGGTTAATTATGAGTCTTCCATTGTTCATATTATTTAACTATGTTATTTGAGTTATTGTTGTTATTTGATTGTTGGCTTGCCTAGCTAGTGGTGTTAGGTGTTGTCACGACTTTTGTGAGAGTTTTGAGTGGTGACGGTGCATGAACATGGAAAAGCCAAAAAGGTTTTCTCACTAATCCTTTCAATCCTTGCAATTGTATTAGTTGTTTCACGATTAGACAATTGTTATTGATAGAATTGAGAGAGTTCTCAAATAGATCAACTAAAATGAAAATTCAAAGAAAATAACAAAAATAATTTTTTATGTTTGACGATGATTTAAAATATATTTTGAGTACTTTTCATCTTTAAATCATCAAAAGTCATTAGCCCTTTTGTTCTTCGTAAAATTTTAATAAACTTTGACTGTTTAATTTGATGAGAACTGTAAAACATTATTCAAAAATATCAAATAAGTTTCATCAAGTCCTAGAATGTGTAACAAACACTATGCTAATGTCATGATACAGAATCGAACTAGTCATGATGGCAACTAACATAACCCGCTAGGTAAGCTAATTAACAACAATCCAATTCAAGTGAAATCTATTGAAAAAAATAAATGATCAAATAACTTTATACAATAACCCAAGGATTTGTAGTACAAATCATGAGCTTCTAAGACTTAGAGTTTACAAAGTTGGTTTGAAATAAATACATCATATGTTCGAAATGTACATAAACAATTTTTTATGAATCTAAAGCTAGCATGAACAAGAGGTAGCTATAACCGGAACGCATGATCATCTTAAATACCAGCTCCCGCCATACACAGCAACATCAGCATCCAAAATATTGCACACAGGATGCAAAAGTATAGTATGAGTACAACCGACCCCATGTACTCAATAAGTAACAAACTTAACCTTAAGTTGAAAGCACTAACGAGCTTGGACAACGGTCAAAGTCCAATTTCAAGAGCCAAAAATTACTCGTAACAATATAATAAAAGCAATACAAGTAATAAATCAAGGATATGATGCTTAGCTCGTTTACAGGTATGGAAAATAGGCATTCTTTTCAGGTATAACAGTAAAAACTCAAATCTTTGACCGAGATCACAAAAATATGAGTAAGTCAGAAAACTGTGATTTTTCCCAAAATATTTCAACAACAGATAAGATATTTCATTCTCATATGGCATGAGGAGAGTACATCTCTATGACTACGTTTCAATGTGCATGTGAACTCGTGAATGTCATAAACCATGTAACATGAGGAAATGCATCTTTATGCTTGTATGTCAAGTATGCATGTCAAATGCAGAACATCACAGTTATGAACTCACATATTCACACTCTCAGAGTACTCAATCTCACTTTCTCGCACTCCCACTTACCAAGCTCAATCACTCAGCACACTTAGTCACTCAGCATTGTATGGTACCTGCGCTCACTGCTAGTATGTTAGACTACAGAGGGGCAGATCCTGCCCAACTGTTGATATAAGCCAACATGGTCTGTTGTGGCGTGCAGCCCGATCTCATAAATAATAATAAAGCCTATAAGGCCTGCTGAGGCATGTAGCTTGACCCATTTAATATATATATATATATATATATATATATATATATATATATATATATATAAAACCAATATGGCATGTTACGACGTGTAGCCCGATCCCATCAGGAATCAATAAAACTTGTTACGGTTTGCAGCCCGATCCCATCAATATCACTCAGAATCAGGTTCTCGGCCTCAGCTCAGTCACCAATCTCTTGAGCTCACAATCTCATGCCAATCAGCCCAAACAATGATAACATGATTGTAATGACCCGGCCGGTTGTTTTTAGACATAGAGCCCTGATCCCCTATTAATTGATTTCCCCGTATATAATTCTGCTATTTTGTGTTGCCGGGAGGGTTCGTATTGGTTTTTAAGTGAATTGAGACACATAGTCTCCTATTTGGTAACTTAAGTTGGAAAAAGTCAACCGGATGTCGACTTGTGCGTAAATAACCTCAGATTCGACTTTTGATGGTTCCCTTAGCTCTGTTAGGTGAATTTGGACTTAGGAGTGCGTCCCGAATGTGAATTGGAGGTCCGTAGTAGAATTAGGCTTGAATTGGCAAAAGTTAAAATTTTGGCAATTTTGGTCGGAAGTGAAAATTCTAGTCTCGGGCCCGGAATGGAATTACAAAAGTGGGAGTAGGTTCATAGTGTCTTTTTTGACTTGTGTGTGAAATTTGAGGTCTTTCGGACGAGATTTGATATTTTTCAACATTGTTTGTAGATTGGAAATTTCAAAGTACATTAGGCTTGAATTCGTGCATAATTCGTGTTTTCAATGTTGTTAGATGTGCTTTGAAGGATTGACTAAGTTCGTATGGTGTTTTAAGATAGTTTGGTATGTTTGGTTGAGGTCTCGGGGGGGCTCGAGTGAGTTTCGGGTGCTTAACGGGTTGAAATGGACTTAGGTGAAATTGCTTATATTGTTGTATCTGGTGTAACCCCACCCTGCGCACTTGGGCCACAGGTGCGGAGCCGCAGAAGCGAAAATAGGAAAGAGGTCTGGGATCGCAGGTGTAAGGGAAGTTCCGCATAAGTGATGCCCGCAGGTGCAAGGTAATGAACCGTAGGAGCGGTTTGGGATCGCAGAAGTGGACCATTGTCCGCAGGTGCGGCCACCTATTCGAAGATGCGGGCCTTGGGGACTTAAGTGATTTTTGCACCTGCATTGATTATTCTGTATGTGTAGTACCGCAGATGCGGTTGTCCCATCGCAGAAGCGACTATCGCTGGGCAGAAAAGGGCATATTCGAGGGTTGAAATTTTATATCACAAAATTTGATTGAGAGCTCGGAGGAAGGAAAACCTTCGAAGGTTTTTCAGAGAAATGTCTTTGGGTAACGATTCCTAATCCTATTTTGATCATGTTTCACTAAGCCATAGTTGTTTTCTTCATTAAATTAAGGAATTTGAGTGAGGAAGTTGGGAAATTGGGGGAAAAGTTTCCCCACCAAAAATTTGAGATATGAGTGGAATTTAGGCATTGGATTTGGATGATTTTTGTATGAGTGAACTCGTGAGAGAATGGGTGTTCTTATTTGATAACTTTTACTCGATTTCGAGACATGGGCCCAAGGAGGCTTTTGAGTGATTTTTCCAATTCCTTGATTTAGCTTTGATTTCGTTCGTTAGATTAGTTCTTGTAGTTGTATTAATGTTATGTAATTTTTTTTGATTAGATTTGGGCCACTAGGAGTTGAACACTCGTGGCAAGAGCGTGATTTCGGATTGATTTGAGCTTGGTTCGAGGTAAGTGGCTTGCCTAACCTTGTGTGGGGGAACCTCCCCGTAGGAATTGGATTGTTGTAGTTATTTGAGCCCCGTGTACGTGAGGTGACGAGTACGTACACGGGCTATTTTTTGTAAAACCCGATTTTCATTAAAAAACAAATTTGTTTCCCTCTTATTTGAACTTATTATCTTGTGTAGCATTATGTTAGACTAAGAAAACATGCCTAATTGCCTTAAATGTTTACTAGAACTACGTGCAGCATGCTTAGCTGTTTTACTTGCTTTTCCTAGCTTACACTTGGGATAAATTGTTAGACTCCGTGCTATGATTATTGAATCTTGTCGTCTTGCTGCATATTTGCTTTGGGACTACAAAACCGAATTTCGGGAGATCCCTTGTACTGCATATTAACTTTGGGGCTATGGAACGGTATTCTGGGAGATCCCCCTGTACTGCATATTTACTTTGGGACTACGGAATGGTATTCCCGGAGATCCCCCTGTCTTTCATATTTACTTTGGGACTACGGAAAGGTATTCCGGGAGATCCCCCTGCACATTTACGTTTGGGACTATAGGACGGTATCCCGGGAGATCCTCTGTTGAATAGATGTGTTTTGAGCTGTGTTTTTCCATGATTCGTTCATTGTTACATTTCAGTCCTTATTATTGAGATATTTCCTCTGTTTTACTTCATNATATGTATATATGTATGTATATATATGTATATATATGTATATATGTATGTATATATATGTATATATATGTATATATGTATGTATATATATGTATATATATATATGTATGTATGTATGTATATGTTCCAATAAGGCCCTAACCTGACCTCGTCACTACTCGACCGAGGTTAGGCTTGGCACTTATTGAGTACCATTGTGGTCTACTCACGCCCTTCCTTCACATGTTTTTCGTGTGCAGATCCAGGTATCTCTCGTCTGCCTCATTATTAGTGCAGCTACAGCAGCCGACAGGAGACTTCAAGGCATATTTTCACGCGTCTGCAGATCCTCTGCGTCCCATCTACCTTTTATAATGGTTTCCCTCCTTATCTCTTGGACTATGTGTAGGAGACAGTTTAGACAGTTTTTCTTAGAGCGTGTGACTCCTGATTCTGGGTTTTGGAAAGTATTGTGTATAATCGCGTATTGGTTTTACTTGTGTATGTCGAGCGGCAATTTACCATTATATTGTAATTACTGATGCTTAGTTGTTCCTTTATTTTCTTATTGTTGTTATTGAAATGTTAATAGGCTTACCTAGTCGTAGCGACTAGGTGCCATCACGACATCTTTTGGAGGAGGAAAAATGGATAGTGACAATGATGATAACAGAGACTGAGATATGATATGCAAATGAATGAATGAATGAATATGACTGAGTTTGTAATTGGAATTTAAACAAATAACTCAACAACAAAAATGACCTCAGTGGGTCCCAACCAAATAAGTACATAGCCTAAACATAGTTTCTAACATGGATCACAACTCAATTACTCTAGCATGTAGAAATTTCATGGATAGAAGTAAGATCAGGTAACTACACACTACCACAAAATCAACCGAGTCATAATTCACACGGTGCACGCCCACACACCCGTCACGTAGCATGTGCGTCACCTTAACACCAACACATAACATGTATATTCAGATATTCATAACCTCATCACCAAGTTTAGAAGTGTTACATACCTTGAACAAACTGAATCCAATACCGAGCAAGCCAAATAATACTCTAGAAACGCTATCCCACGCGTACCGACCTATGAATGACTCAACACTTTCCAAAAAGCAACTCAAGAACATCAAATAATGCCAAAGGAAACAAACCTAATAGATAAAGGACAAATCTTTAACCAAAAGCTCAAAGTCAAACAAAAAGTCAAACCCGGGTTTGCAACTCTTGTAACGACCCTGCCGGTTGTTTCGAGAGTTATAGCCTCGTTCCCCCTTTTTTGCTTACTTTCTGTTCTGAAACTGTATTATGATTTACTGGGTAGTTGGTTCGAACCCGTAGTGATTTCAGAGTAATTGAGAGACTTAGTCTCTTAATTGGAAGCTTAAGTCGCAAAAAGTCGACTGGATGTCGACTTATATGTAAACAACCTCGAATTTAAATTTTGATGGTTTCGTTAGCTCCTCTAGATAATTTTGGACTTAGGATCGCGTTCGGAATATGATTTGGAGGTCCGTAGTAGAATTAGGCTTGAATCGGCGAAAGTTGGAATTTTGGCGAATTTGACCGGAAGTGAAACTTTTGATATCAGGGTCGGATTGGATTTCCGAAAGTTGGAGTAGGTTCATGGTGTCATTTATGACTTATGTGAAAATTTTTATGTCAATCAGACGTGATTTGATAGGTTTCGGCGTCTTTTCTAGAATCCAAAAATTTCAAAGTTCACTACGCTAGAATCCGTGAGTAATTCGTGTTTTTGATGTTTTCTGAGGTGATTTCAGGGATAGACTAAGTTTTTATGGTGTTTTGGGACTTGATGGTATGTTTGGTTGAGGTCTCGGGGGCCTCGGGTGAATTTCGGGTGGTTAACGGATCATTTTTGGACTTTGATTGATGGTTGATATCTGTTGGTGTATTGTTTTGCTTTTCCTCTTACGCGTTCGCAAGAGGAATCTTGCAATCGCGGAAGGTTAATGTGAGCTGGGAATAATTTTTCTTCGCGTTCGTGAAGAAGAAGACGCGAACGTGAAGGTGTGGCTACGTGTGCATCTCAAACGAGGGAGTGGTATCGCGTTCGCGAAGAGAAGTGAAGCAGCTGGGGACCCCAGGTCTTTGGTCTACATGTTCGCGATGTATGGGCCGCGTTCGCGATAAGTTGAGCTTGTAAATCTTCGCGTTCATAAAGCATTGATCGCGTTCACGAAGATATAAAATGGATGCAGTCTGAGTTGGCCTACACGAACGCGAGAGGACGGTCGCGTTCGCGAAGAAGGAAATCTAAGCAGACAGTATTAATTTAAAAAACGAGGGTTTGAACCCATTTTTCATAGTTTGGGCTAGAGACTATGGATTTGGGCGATTCTTGAAGGGATGTTCGTGGAATTGATTGGGGTAAGCGATTCTTACCTGGTTATGGTTAAATCCCATGATTACATCTTTAATTTTATCATCTAATTTGTGATTTGGGGTGAGAAATTGGGAGAAAAGAGGAAGAACTCTTGAATTAGAATTTTGAGGTTTTGAATGGGATTTTGGTATCGAATATGATTAAATTCTATATGGTTAGGCTCATGAGTGAATGGGATTTCAGGTTTTGTGACTTTTTTAGGATTTCGAGACGTGAACCTGGGGAGTCGATTTCGAATTTTTGGGGTAGAATTTCATGTTCTCTTTATGGAATTGATTCCTTTAGCCTATATGATTACCTTGTGCTGCTTGTGGCTAGATTCGAGGCATTTGGAGACAGGTATGAGAGGCAAAGGCATTTCGGAGTAGGATTTTTTCGTTGTTGAGGTAAGTAACACTTTCAAACTTGGTTCTGAGTTCGAAACCCAGACATATGTATTATATGATTGGTATTAAGGTGAAGCACATGCCAAGTTATGGGCGTGCGGGTGTGCACCATGAGAATTTTCGCCTGGTTGATTCCATGGCACTGTGTACTGATAATATCTTGCTGATAACCGTGTTTTTATCATGTGATAAAGTAATTGAGCTGTCAATCATGCTAGATATCATGTTTAGGCTTTATTATAGTACAGTTGAGACCCATAGTGGTCGTTTCGTGCTGTCACTTTACTGCTTTTACTGATATTTCATATTCAGTAATATACATGCATTTCATGTCATATACCAGTCTCAGTTGTTATCCATTGATTCATCATATTACTGTGTTGGGCTAGTTTTCTAGATATTATGGGTCCATGAGTGAGACTGGAGAGATTGATGACTGAGTGAGGCCGAGAGCCGATTGTGAGTGACAAATATGGAATCGGGATGCACGTCACAGCGGTTATATTGATGTTATGATAGCGCTTGGGTTTTACAAGCCCCTCCGGAGTCTATAATATACCCCCTGTGAGTGCAATTGATATTATTGACGGATGGACCTTCCTTGGACATGGATCTTGTTCGAAGTACTTGATACCTGGAGATGGATCTCCTCCACAGGGCTGGATTGGCCTTTCCTCGGTACTCGGTGACCTATGGTCAGTGTTGTATATATTTTAGGATGGATCTTCCCCGGGCCGTGTGGGACATATATAGTACCGAGTGGTTGAGATATCGAGAGTGTGAGCACTTTAGGCTGACAGCATGGTGCATCATAACAAAGTTATATTGATTACATTGTTCAGGTCTGCTTTACTTTACTATTTTGAGTTGCTTATTTGATTTAAGAGCATGCCTACGTTTCTGCACAGTTGTTTCCATCTTATCTGTACCGGTTGAGTTCGTCACTATATTTTAGTCCAAATTTTGGACTTGTTACTTACTTAGTTGGATGTAATCACGTTACTCCCTAGACTTTGTGTGAAGATACAGGCGTTTCTGGTCACAATGGCGGCTGCTAATTGAGGCATCAGAGTTCGGGGACTATCGAGGTAGCTGCATGGCGTCTGGGCCTTGATTCCCCTTTCTTATTCTATTTGTACTTTTAGTTTTTATTCTCTAGATACTGTTATGGATTGTATTCTAGTTTTAGAGGCTCATGTACTTAGTGACACCCCGGTTCTGGGATGAATTGTACCGTATTTTGGTTAAATGTTGTTTTAAAAAGATTTTTCTTTAATATAAATTGTTCCTCTATTATTTCTAAAAGTGGTTTACTGTGTTGGAAATGTTGAGTTGTCGCTTGCCTAGTCCCACGATAGGCGCCATCACGATGGTCGTTTATAGGTCATGACAAGTTGGTATCAGAGCCTGGGTTACATAGGTCTCACGAGTCATGAGAAGGTTTAGTAGAGTCTTGTTGATCGGGTCGGAGACGTCTGTACTTATCTTCAAGAGGCTGCAGAATCGTTAGGAAAACTTCACATTCTTGAATTCTTGTCGTGAGAATATGTTGATTCTGGTACTAATCTTCTGTTATTTCATTCTCTCACATATGGTAAGGACACGAACCAGATGGCAGGAGGTGCAGCCACCAGTACCACCATCCAGGGCCGCGAGAGGCCAAGGTCGCGGTAAAGGCCATGGTAGGGTAAGAGGTGCAGCCCGCACATCAACTAGCTCAGTACCTGCAGATCCACCAGTTGACTGAGATTAGGATCAGGTCCTAGTTGTGGATGCACCAGCAAAGCCATCTCAGGCACCAGCAATTCCCATCGGGATTCCAGGCCTTCAGGAGGCCTTAGCTCAGATTCTGACCGTGTGCACCGGTCTTTCTTAGGCGGTCTTTGTTTTGACGGCAGCATCCACTTCTCAGGCCAGGGGAGGAACCCAGACTCCCTCCGCCTGCACACTAGAGCAGGTGATGCAGGGACTCCAGACACCGGGGGAACCACCAGCCCATCTAGTTGCAGCTGCTCCAGACTATGTGGTTACTGCTATGCCTAAGGATGAGTAGCATAGATTGGAGAGGTTTGGGAGACTCCAGCCTCCATCTTCCAGCGGTGCAAAGGGAGAGGATGAACAGGGCTTCTTGGACAGGTGTAAGAGGATATTTTGTACATTATGTATTCTAGAGACCAGTGGGGTCTTGTTCACTACTTTTTAGTTCTCTGGGGATGCATTCAGTTGGTGGGAGGCTTACGAGAGGCGTAGGCCGATCGGCGCAACACCCCTTACCTGGAAGTAGTACTCCGTTCTCTTTCTGGAGAAGTTCGTGCCTCAGTCCCGCAGAGAGGAGCTGTGAAGGCAATTAGAGTAGCCTCGTCAGGGTGATATGTCTATGACGCAGATGAGATGAGGTTCTCGGAGTTGGTCCGTCATGCTATCTGGTTGGTTCCCATAGAGAAGGAGAGGATCATGAGGTTCATAGATGGCCTCACTTTTCAGCTGTGATTGCTTATGACCAAGGAGAGTGTGTCTGGTGCTAGTTTTGATGAGGTTGTCGACATTTCTTGTCAGATTGAGATGGTTCGCAGCCAGGAGCATGTTGAGACGGAGGTCAAGAGGCCTCGTGGACAGGGTATATTTGACGGTTTTCCTTCTAGGGGTCAGTTCCAGCACGGTAGGGGTCGTCTATTCAGACATGCTCAGACGGCTTGCCCAGTTCACCGTGGTGCATCATCTGGCCATGGGTCACACAGTTATCAGTAGGGACAGTCACAATTCAGTGCACTACCAGCTCAGAGTTCGTCTCATGCACCATCAGCTCAGGGTTCATCTGTGTCAGAACCTTCTAGTAATTATTCTGGTGCTCGGGCTTCCCTTCAGTCCCAACTTCCATTCATAGAGAGAGGTTGCTTTGAATGTGGAGATTTGGGTCATATTAAGAGTTATTGTCCCCGTCTTTTAGGAGGTTCATCTCAGCAGAGGAGTCACCCTTCGACTTCAACACCAGTTGCTTCACCACCCACCCACCCAGCTCGGGGTCACCCGAGAGGGGGAGGCCGATCAAAGGGAGGCTAGGCCCGTTTCGATGCTCTCCCTGCCAGACCATATGCCATTGCTTCAGATGTTGTGATTACAGGTATTGTCTCACTTTGCCATAGATATGCCTCTGTATTATTTGACCCTGGTTCCACTTATTCATATGTGTCCTCTTATTTCGCTTATTTTCTGGATATGCCCCGCGAGTCTCTAGTTTCATATGTTCATGTATCTACTCCGATGGGCGATACTATTATTGTGGACCGTGTATATCGGTCATGCGTGGTGACTATTGGGAGTCTGGAGACCAGGGTAGATCTTTTGCTGCTTAGTATGGTCAATTTTGATGTGATATTGGGTATGGATTGGTTGTCTCCATGTCATGTTATTCTAGATTATCACGCTAAGACCGTGACGTTGGGTATGTCGGGGTTTCTGGAGGGTTGATTGGAGCGACTCTATAGACTATGTTCCTAGTAGAGTAATTTCATACTTGAAGGCTCAGTAGATGGTGGAGAAGGGTTGTCTATCCTTTTTGGATTTTGTGAGGGATGTTAGTACAGAGGCCCCTGATATTGATTATGTTCATGTGGTGTGTGAATTTTTTGATGTGTTTCTTGAAGACCTACCAGGCATGCCGCTTGACAGGGATATTAACTTCGGTATAGATTTGGTGCCGGTCACTCAGCCCATTTCTATTCTACCGTATCGTATGGCACCGGCAGAGTTGAAATAGTTGAATGAGCAACTTCAAGAACTGCTTGATAAGGGGTTTATTCGGCCTAGCGTGTCACCTTGGGGTGCACCAGTTCTATTTGTGAAGAAGAAAGATGGTACTATGAGAATATGCATTGATTACAGGCAGTTGAAAAAGGTCACAGTCAAGAACAAGTATCCTTTACCACGTATTCACGATCTATTTGACCAGCTTCAGGGAGCGAGGGTGTTTTCCAAGATTGATTTGAGGTCAGGGTATCACCAGCTGAAGATTAGGGACTCTGATATTCTTAAGACAGTTTTCATGACCAGATATGGCCATTATGAGTTCCTTGTGATGTCTTTTAGACTGACCTACGCCCTAGCAACATTCATGCATCTGATGAACAGTGTGTTTCAGCCTTATCTTGACTCATTTGTAATTGTATTCATTGATGACATCCTAGTGTACTCTCTTAGCCTGGAGGAGCATGCCCGTCATCTAAGGATTGTGTTACAGCGATTGAGAGAGGAGAAGCTTTATGAAAAGTTCTCCAAGATGTGAGTTTTGGCTCAGTTCAGCGGCGTTCTTAGGGCACGTGGTGTCCAGTGGGGGTATTCAGGTGGATCCAAATAAGATAGAGGTTGTGCAGAGCTGGACCAAATTGTCCTTGGCCACGAAGATTCAGAGATTTGTTGGTTTGGCAGGCTATTACTGTTGTTTTGTGGAGGGTCTCATCTATTGCATCACCCTTTACAAAATTGACCCAAAAGGGTGATCCATTCAGGTGGTCGGATGAGTGTGAGGAGAGCTTTCCGAAGCTCAAGACTGCTTTCACCATGGCTCCAGTTCTAGTTCTGCCATCAGCTTCTGGTTCTTACACAGTGTATTGTGATGCTTTGCAGATCGGTATCGGGTGTGTTCGGATGCAGGAGGGTAGAGTGATTTCTTACACTTCGTGCAAGTTGAAGACTCATGAGAAGAACTATCGTGTCCACGACCTTGAGTTAGCAGCTATTGTTCATGCCTTGAAGATTTGGAAGCACTATTTGTACAGTGTTCATGGTGAGATTTACACTGATCACCAGAATTTGCAGCATTTGTTGAAGCAGAAGGATCGTAACTTGCATCAGCGGAGGTGGTTGGAGCTTCTTAAAGACTATGATATCATCATCTGTACCATCCCGGGAAGGTCAATATGGTGGCCGATGCCTTGAGTCACCGGGCGGAGAGTTTGGGGAGCTTAGCATATCTTCCAGCCGCAGAAACCATTGGCGTTGGATGTTCAGGCCTTAGCTAGCCAATTTTTCAGATTGGATATTTCTGAGTCGAGTCGATTATTGGAATGCATGGTCTCTCAGTCTTCTCTTTATGATTGTATCAGGGAGCGTTAGTATGATGACCCCCACCTGCTTATCCTCCACGACATGGTTCAACGAGGTGATGCCAAGGATATGACTATTGGTGATGACGGGGTGTTGAGGATGCAGGTTCGGATATGTGTGCCCAATATAGATGGGCTACGGGAGTTGATTCTTGAGGAGGTCCACAGCTCGCGGTATTCCATCCATCCAGGTGCCGCAATGATGTACCAGGATTTGAGACAGCACTATTGATGGAGGAGGATGAAGAAATATATAGTTGGGTTTGTAGCTCGGTGTCTCAACTGTCAGCATGTAAAGTATGAGAATCAGAGACCGGGTGGCTTGCTTTAGAGGTTAGAGATCCCAGAATGGAAGTGGGAGTGGATCACCATGGATTGTGTAGTTGGGCTCCCGCGTACTTCGAGGAAGTTCGATGCTGTTAGGGTGATTGTAGATCGGTTGACCAAGTCAGCGCAATTCATTCCAGTTTGTACTACTTATTCTTCAGAGCGGTTGGCTGAGATTTATATCCGAAAGATTGTTCGCCTTTATGGTGTCCTAGTTTCTATCATTTCAAATAGAGTCACACAGTTTACATCACAATTTTGGAGAGCCGTGCAGCGAGATTTGGGTACTCAGGTTGAGTTGAGAACAGCCTTTCACCCTTGGGCGGACGGACAATCTGAGCACACTATCCAGATATTGGAGACATGTTACGCTCTTGTGTCATTGATTTTGGGGGTTCATAGGACCAGTTCCTGCTGCTCGCGGAGTTTGCATACAAAAATAGTTATCAATCGAGGATTCAGATGGCTCCATACGAGGCTTCATATGGGAGGCGGTGTAGGTCTCCTGTCCGATGGTGTGAGACGGGTGAGGCTAGGCTTTTGATACAGACTTAGTTTAGGATGCATTAGATAAGGTGAAAATGATTCAAGAGCGGCTTCGCACAGCACAGTCGAGACAGAAGAGTTATGCTGACAGGAAAGGTTCGTGATGTGTCTTAAATGGTCAGGGAGAAGGTTATGTTGAAGGTATAACCCATGAAGGGTGTTATGAGGTTTTGGAAGAGGGGAAAGGTGAGCCCTCGGTTCATTGGGCCTTTTGAGGTACTACAGAGGATTGGAGAGGTGGCTTACAAGCTTTCCTTGTCACCTATCTTTTCGAGTGTGCGTCCAGTATTTCATGTTTCTATGCTCTGGAAGTATATCAGCGATCCGTCTCATGTTTTGGATTTCAGCACGGTTTAGTTGGATGGTGATTTGACTTATGATGTGGAGCTGGTGACTATTTTAGAGCGGCAGGTTTGAAAGTTGAGGTCAAAGCATATAGCTTCAGTGAAGGTACAGTGGAGTGTTCAGCCCGTGGAGGAGGCCACTTGGGAGATCAAGCGGGATATGCGGAGCAGATATACACACCTGTTTGAGACTCCAGGTATGTTTCTAGACCCGTTCGAGGATGAACGTTGGCTTAAAATGGGGAGGATGTAACAACCCGGCCGGTCATTTCGAGAGTTATAGACCTGCTCCCCCATTTTCTGCTTCTTTTGTGTTCTATAGTTGTATTATAACTTACTGGGTTAGTTGGTTCAGGTCCGATTTCGGAGTGAATTGAGACACTTAGTCTCTTAATTAGAAGCTTAAATTGGAAAAAGTTTACCAGATGTTGACATGTGTGTAAACGACCGCGGATTTGAATTTTGATGGTTTTGTTAGCTTTGTTAGGTAATTTTGATGGAGCACGTCAGGAATGTGATTTGGAGGTCCGTAGTAGAATTAGGCTTGAATCGGCGAAAGTTGGAATTTTAGCGAATTTGACCAGCAATGGAAATTTCGATATCGGGGTCGGATTGGATTTCAGAAGTTGGAGTAGGTTCGTGGTGTCACTTATGACTGATGTGCAAAATTTGAGGTTAATCGGACGTAATTTGATAGGTTTCGGCGTCGTTTGTAGAATTTGGAAATTTCAAAGTTCACTAAGATTGAATTCGTGAGTAATTCGTGTTTTTGATGTTGTTTAAGGTGATTTCAGGGCTCGACTAAGTTCGTATGGTGTTTTGGGACTTGATGGTATGTTTGGTTGAGTTCTGGGGGCCTTGGTTGAGTTTCGGGTGGTTAACGGATCATTTTTGGACTTTGGTTGATGGTTGATATCTGCTTGTGTATTTTTCTTGTTTCCTCTTACGTGTTCGCGAGAGGAGTCTCGCGTTCGCGAAAGGTTAATGCGAGTTAGGAATATTTGTTCTACGCGTTCATGAAGAATAGGACGCGAACGCGAAGGTGAGGTCTGCGTGTGCATCACGAATGCGGGAGTGGTGTCGTGTTCATGAAGAGAAGTGAGGCATCTGGGGACCTTGGTCTATGCATTCGCGAGGTATGGGCCGCGTTCGCGGTGAGTTGAGCTTGTAAAGCTTCGCGTTCGCGAAAAGATAAACTGGGAGGCAGTCTGAATTGGACTACACGAACGTGAGAAGAAGGTCGTGCTCGGGAAGAAGGAAATCTGGGCAGACAGTATTAATTTAAAAAATGAGGGTTTGAACCCATTTTTCATATTTTGGGCTAGAGACCATGGATTTGGGCGATTCTTGAAGGGATTTTCGTGGAGTTGATTGGGTTAAGTGATTCTTAATTGGTTTTTTGTTACACCCCATGTTTTCATACATTAAAGTACGCCACAAGTAAATTGATGGAATGAGATATTTACATCCCGCATTTTTGTATGTTAAAGTTTCGTCGTAAGTTAATCGACGTAAGTATGGAAATAGGATTATTTTGAGATTATAAGCATTATTCTATTTCAAACAAGTGATGAGTAAATTCGTGAAGGTGAGAGGGAAGCAAGTCAAAGAAAATGAATTTTCGTCCAAGCTTGACATGTTCGGATAGAATATGGCTCGAGCGATAATACCCGATATTTATGGACTAGTACCATGAAAGGAACCATATAACCATGATAGGATGATGTATAAAGTGTATTAAAAATAAGTAGAATTTTAAGTAATTTGAGAAAATTCTTAATTATGCGGGTAACTGATTAATTACCGGGTAGCGAGATATTACCTAATTAATTAATTGATTATAGGATTCAAATCTCCACCCCACCCCCACGTGGTAGCAAGCCACTAAAACAAAAAAATGACTCTTAAGTCATATTATATTAGGTGGCTATCAATTCCAAGATAAGCCATGTAATTAAAAGCTTTTTGAATTTCACCTAGCATTTTACTCTCTGTTAACCATCGTGCTTTCTATAATTTCCAAGAGATCCTTTATTACATACAACAATAGGCTTCCTATAATTTCCAAAAGATCCTTTATTACATACAACAGTAGCCCTTAATCTAGTCATGCCATTTCCATCTCTGCTTCTACGCCATTTCCACTAACTGGACAAACATACACTAAGCTTCTTGGAGGAAAAATTTCAAGAACTCAAAGGGAAAGCGAGCTAATAAGAATCTATTTTAGTAAAGCTTGAAGTACCATTAATCCAGTAGAGGTAGGGAAACAGAGATTTTGCAATTCTAAAGGAAGTATGGTGAAACCTTTTCCAAGAATATCATACGAATTTTTCCTTACTCCAGGTATGTTAAGGCTATCCCTTCTTTCTTTTGGCATGATCTACACGACACAAACGAAACGAGAAAATGCGCAACTTCCATAAATGACTCTATTCATAGAAATACTAGAGATGCTTATATTCTTGATTCCCCATGTGTCATATTATTCTATCATTTGTTCATGGGTCTTAGAAAATATGTAAGTTGATAAAGTCTATTTCATGATATTAATAAGAAGCATAATGGTTTTATGACTNATTTAAATTTAATTTTCTTAACTCCTTTTTTTTTATTGAATAAAAGAAGATAAAATACACATGAGCATATATATATATATACATATATATGTATATATATATATATGTGTATATGGGATATGGGAAACATTATGGCATTATATACGCACCACCACCTGATCAGCTAGTATACGTTGATGATGTTGCCCACAGTGGCTGAGATGATATGATAGGATGCCCTCAGAGGCCTGATGATGTTACAAAACATGTACCTATGCACGACATGACATTCATACGCATATGCATGACACTATAATTGTTTCATTATTTATAGAGTTATCCATACATACAGGTTAAGTCATTTACTCTATATTTATTCCATGTCAGTTGTGTACTTATTTATGCGGCTTACGTACTTGGTACATTATTCGTACTAAAGTTCCTTTTGACTAGGAACGCTGTGTGTCTTGCCCGCAAGTCCCGATAGACAGGTCAAGATTCCTCCAAGTAGACTAGCAGCTCAGGGGAAGATATTGGTGCGCTCCATTTGCTCCGGAGTTGCTTGTTTGGTCAGTATGATTTAGACGTGTATTGTTTGGTATGACGGGGCCATGTCCCGACCTTTATGTTAAGTGTGTACTCTTAGAGGCTTGTAGACATATATCATGTATACGAATACTTGTATGGCCTTGCCGGCCTATGTTTTGAGTTTATAAATGATTATTTTGGCCTTATAGGCCCGTATGTCATATGTATAAGTCAATATATCAGGCTGGGTCATTTTATGTCGAGTGTTCCCTCATGTTTTATTCTTGTTACCTCATACGGCCCTTCTGGCCCATTTAACCATGTTGATCTAATAAGAATGATACGTTACGTTGGTACTCGATTGAGTAAGGCACCGGGTGCCCGTCGTGGCCCATCAGTTTGGGTCGTGACGTAAGTGGTATCAGAGCAGTTATGTCCTAGGGAGTCTACAAGTAATTTCTAGTAGAGTCTTCTTTATGGGTGTGTCATGCACCACACTTATAAGCAGGAGGCTACAAGGCACTTAGGACTGTCACTCTTTCTTCTTACTCTAGATCGTGTGGTAGAGCTCAGTTGTAAGAAACCAATTTCCTAAACTCTATCTTGTTCGTAATATGACGATGCCTACATCTAGAAAGACGGGTTGTAAAGGATTGAATGCGGTTGTGGAAGAGTTGAGTTAAAGGAACTCGAATTTCACATGATGCTTGTGATGAGTAAATGTGAGGTCTTCAGTAGATCATGTGTGTACTAAGACGTATAAGCCTCTCGATAAGGAGCCTTGAGGCAAGAATATCTATCCACCCTATGGTAAAAGTCAATGAAAGATTCAGAAGGTAGATACAAGCTTCAACAAGTAAAAGGAGCAAGATGAGAATGGTACGAGGTACCCAGTTAATAAAGATTATCTGTATTCTCACCTAAGACAGGAAAATATAAGCATTGTGAGTTACCTTCAACAGTAATAGAGGTATGTATAATCAACCACACCCATCTCTGTTATGCCTTATTGGGGGCTAACTGTTTAGTGTAAGAAAAGGACGGGATATCAGGATCCGGCTGGGGTTAGGGTAACCCAATATGGTGAATAGATTATTTTTGTTAGTTGACATTTCCAAAGGATATTACTAAAGGTGTCAATCCTTGAGACAACAAAAGAGTATAGGCCATAAATTCATATCCTCATTTCGAGGGATAAGTTTGTGACTCCAGCGCGACTACCAGAAGGGAGAGTTAAACCCCAGAGTAATAGAAATCAGTATGAGCTAGTAAATAAGAGAAACTAAACATGAATTAGGGACTGAGTGATTTGATAGTAGTCATCATCATGAGAATTTCATATTGCGTTCCGGCGATAATAGAATAGACAACAGGAGAAGATTCATGAGAAATTCAGAGAATGGTCATTCAGGAAGACGCTACCCTAAAACAAGAAATGTGAGTAAAGTTAAGCTTGAGGAACTGTATGTGTCAGTTACACTAAGTGTCACCATTTCAAGTAAGGAATTTTGTTATCCTTGGTACAGCAGGATTACCGCAAGGCGAGTAAGGGTCATCGAAGATGTGAGAAGACGCCAAAGATAAAGAGGTAAACATCTATAGGTAGCTCATCATAGCACTAAATCTAGTACTTCCCTAAAGATGGGAATATGGAGTGATGTGGCATTAAGTCAGAATTATGGTAAAGGAAGAATACGATAAAAATGAGAAAGAAATCAGATTGCACTTATCCAAATCCTACAGATATGCTACGATTCCAGAACATTATGCAAGCACGACGTCAAGGAGAGGGAGTAAGGATTCCGACCCGGGATGTTTTGATAAATAAGGAGCTAGTGCGAGAAGTATGTTAAGACAAAGGAAATAACCCAAGAAATATTACACGGAATATTGATATGAGAGTGGGCCAATGAGTGGTTAGTAGTTGATTCAGGAAGAGTCTAGTTATGGCTAGACAAGAGGTTACAAATAAATCAACAGATCATGCAAAATAAACATAATGAACCCCAACATTGGGAGTTTATGTCGTAGATGTCACACCGGAACCCTTGAGAAATATTCGGATAGGAGTTGGGGTAGTTAAATTTATCGTATGAGTATTACGAAAATAAAAGAGAGTGACACTGGGAAGATAGTCAAAATATAAAGTTCAGAAGCAACCCTATAAGCACAAGGGCGTGGATGTATATAACCACGGATAATTATAGGTGAGGAGGGACATTAAAAATTTCGTCGAGTATTGATGTAATAAGCTCGCAGCTTTACAAGAGTCAGATGGTCCTCCCTAAAGTACGACAATGAAAGACTAGCTGAGGAAATAAGGAAAAAGGCTTCAACCTAAGTAGAGTAACCTAAAGAGGAAATGGTCTTGTAACAAGAGTCTCACTACAATATTTTATGCACTCCATAAGAAAGTGGAACCTACCATGGCTAATGAACGGGAAATAAAATCAAAAGTAATATTCGAGATCGGGTGAGTTGCACGAAAACTCTGACATGCGTAGGAGCTAAGATAAGCTAAGTAGGCACGCAACAAGGAGGCAGAAAGACCAGGAAAAGTAATAGCTTACGCTCAAAGAAAGCTGAGAATGAACGAAAAAGGAATTATGCAATCAACGATCCAGAGTTAATTACATTATGAACGCACTTAAGATTTCAGGGTATTATCCAAGCAGCATATGTGCTGACAATCATACAACCATCAAAGACTCCGGTATAAGTTAAAAGAAAGAATTGAGTCTAGGGCATAGACAAAGGATTGAGTTGTAAGAAGATTGTATCATGAATATTCCCTAACGCCTATGAAAGGCTAAGGTAATGAACTATACCAGGAGCCACAGATCGAAAGATGGCTTAAGCCTACATAAAGGCTGATCAGAAGGAAGAGGAAACTAAAGAGTTACATCAACTAAGTAAATCAGGATTCTGATTATTGGACCTAGAGAATTATAGAAATTGTGATCGAGAACATTGCAAGATCATCCTTAATATTAGAGGAACACCAGAGATAGTACAACAACCATAGTCTATAACGGCTCTACGATAAATCCAGTTAGAAAAGTAACAGCCTCATAAGAAATCAGTATGAAGCTCCCACCGGATTGTAGTATTATAATAAAGCTTAGAGTTGTGGATGTGAATCATACCTATGCGCAAGGGAGGTTATGAAAGAGATAGAAGATACGATGCAAGATTTTAAGGTAAGTGAGGTAAAGGTGAACAACGTACGAGATACTCAGGTGCAGAAGGTTGTGAATAATCTATACTTCAGATAGAAGCCTAGAAGCGTTAGGATTGAGTATCCAGGAATGATAGCGGCGTCATTAGTGGAATATCTTCCAGCCTATGATTTCTAGGTATCAAGAAGTCTAGTTAAGAGAGTAAAGAAGAGTTATAGATGATGCGATGTCTCTCTTGATATTCCAGAATAACACAAGGAAATCTACGGTGTAAGAAAGCTGAAGGAAGTTTGCAAGTAGTATAGATAAATATGTGTAGATCGCAAGCTAAAGTATGGTAGAGTGACAAGGTTCTAGAAAGACATGAAGAAGAATAAGGAAAGGCAAGTGAGAAGGTTACAAGAATAGATAAGTGATCGGGATTAAGCCTATGAAAATAAGAGAGCTAATTGTTTCTCTAAGTTACAGAAAGCTCAGTATAGCCTAAATGAACTCTAAGGAGTCTAAGACTAAAAGCATTTAGAAGGAATGGAATGTTGTCCTGGTAGTAAAATAAAGGTGTAATTGTGACAAATAAAGGATGACGTTTGGGCCTTCGATTGAATAATGAGTTCATGAATCACAGGATTGAAATACCCACATGAGGAGAATCACATTGGGGTGACTATAATATGAAATAGGGTTATGGAAGTACAGTATCGTCCCTAGGTGGATCACAAAAATCACTTCAAATGTTCCACGATGTAACATAATCCCTAGTGGTAATATATTACATAAGAAGTTTCAAGTTATAAATTGAAGATTGTATATCAACATTGAGGTGAATCAACAATGGATGGATAAATATTTCAAGGTACGAGATGAGATTAGGCCATCAGTCTTAAGATGAACAGTAATGAGGAAGCATTAAAGGATTGAGATTTATACCTAAAGGATAAGAAACAAAAGTAACCTGGAGTGTGGTAGCATACCTCACTAACCATAAATTGAAGTAAGAGTTATAGTATAATATGATCTACCTAGATGCAGTAAAGTCACACGGATGTATAATCGGGACTATAAAACATGATATAGCGATATTCGTAAATTCAATAAAGTACCGAGCAAAGAACTTCAGTATACCTATAGATACACAGAGAGACATCTTATTAAGCTTTTTATATGTTTACCAAGTAAGGCCTAGAGATTGGCTAAAAGCTGGAGAGAAAAAAAAGAGAAGAGTCGCATAGGCACACTTACAAGGTCAGTATCGTACAGGCTGCATGATAGAAGGTAGAAACAATTACGAGATTGGAAGGATTTCGATCACAAGTCATGGTGTGGAAAAGAGGCCTAACGAGGGGAATGCACTGGCCTTTGGATTTATTCACGGAATAGTTGCCTAAATGGCAAGGAAAGTATTAAAGTATTCGCAAGAGCTATGGGTTGTGAGAATGATATGTGCATCATTCAACATTCAAGGATGAATGTTTCAAAAGGGGGAATGATGTTACACACTATTTTTCATACATTAAAGTATGCCACAAGTAAATTGATGGAATGATATATTACATCCCCTATTTTTGTATATTAAAGTTTCGTCGTAAGTTAATGGACGTAAGTTCGGGAATGGGATTATTTTGAGATTATAAGAATTATGCTATTTCAAACAAGTGATGAGTAAATTTGTGAAGGTGAGAGGGGAAGCAAGTCAAAGAAAATAAATTTTCGTCCAAGTTTGACATGTTGGGATAGAATACGGCCCGAGCGATAATACCCGATATTTATGAACTAGTGTCATACAAGGAACCATATGACCATGATAGTATGATGTATAAACTGTATTAAAAATAAGTAGAATTTTAAGTAATTTGAGATAATTTTTAATTATGCGGGTAATTAGTTAATAACCGGATAACGGGATATTACCTAATTCATTAATTGATTATAGGATAAGACTAAAATCCCCACTCCACCCCATGTGGCAGCAAGCCACTAAAACAAACAAATGATTCTTAAGTCATATTTGATTAGGTGGCAATCAATTCCAAGATAAGCCATGTAATTAAAAGCTTTTTGGATTTCAACTAGCATTTTACTCTTTGTTAACCATCATGCTTTCTATAATTTCAAAAAGATCCTTTATTACATACAACAGTAGGCTTTCTACAATTTCCAAAAAATTCTTTATTACATAAAACGGTAGCCCTTAATCTACTCATGCCATTTCCATCTCTGCTTCTACGCAATTTCCACTAACTGGACAAACATACACTAAGCTACTTGGAGGAAAAATTTCAAGAACTCAAAGGGAAAGCAAGCTAATAAGAATCTATTTCAGTAAAGCTTGAAGTACCATTAATTCAGTAGCGGTAGGGAAACAGAGATTTTGCAATTTTAAAGGGAGTACGGTGCAACCATTTTCAAGAATATCATACGGATCTTTCCCTACTCCAAGTATGTTACGGCTATCCCTTCTTTCTTTTGGCATGATCTAGACGACACAAACGAAACGAGCAAATGCAAAACTTCCATAAATGACTATATGCATAGAAGTAATAGAGATGCTTATATTCTTGATTCCACATGTGTCATATTATTCTATCATCTGTTCATGGGTCTTAGAAAATACGTAAGTTGATAAAGTCTATTTCATGATATTGTTCAGAGGCATAATGGTCTTATGACGTACATAGAGATTTATTAACGTTTTTCATATGCATTTCATGCATTTATACATTCACATTAACCCATGACCAGATGGCATTATATACGCGTATATATATATATATGTATATGGGATATGGGAAACGTTATGGCGTTATATACGCACCACCACCTGATCAGCTGGTATACGTTGATGATGCTGCCCACAGTGGATGAGATGATATGATGTCACGACCCCAAATCTAAACTAGTCTTGATGGTGCCTATTGTGGAACTAGGCCAGCCAAATTAACATTTAAAACGTAGAATCTTTCATTAATATCATTACTAAACTGATAATCCATAAAGGTTTCGTTTAATTATTTTTAAAACAGATAAAGCCACGCCGAATGTTAAATACAACCCCAAGATCCCGGAGTCACTGGTCATGAGCATCTAAAGAAAATATACAAGTCTGGAAAATAAACTCTATAATAGTAAGAAGGAGAAGGGCAAGGCTGCGGACGCATGTAGCTACCTCGCTAATCTCCATGAATCTCTGGTACAGTAAATCAACTCTCAGTGAGCCCTAGCACCTGAATATGCACACAAGGTGCAGATAGTAATGTAAGTACGCCAACTCAGTAGTAATGAAAGTAAATAAGGTCTGAGCAGTAAGAAACACATAAAATAAGGTCATCAAATCACAAGAGGCAGAGTGTTTCTTTCCAATAGTGTATACGTTAAATCATCACGCTTAAAAGCCGATTTCAGTAAAAATCATTTGAGAGTATACTTGCCAACTGTTTCAATATAACTTCAAGAAGTTTAGTGTAAAAATGATAAAAATCATAATAAGCCTCTCGGGCAAAACATGTATCAGAAACTGCCCCTTGGGCGTAACATCACTCAGAATCAGCCCCTCGGGCATACCTCACAGTCACTCATAATCATCCCCTCGGGAAAACTCACTGTCACTCATGCCTCCCAATCACTCGTCACTCGGCACTCGCAATCAGTAGGTACCTACGCTCACTAGGGGTGTACAGACTCCGGAGGGGCTCCTACAGCCCAAGCACTATAACAGGCCAAATCATGTCATCAATCACTCTAGCACTCGTCCTATCAATAACATGTTGCGGCATGCAGCCTGATCCCATATCATATCCTCACAAATCAGGCCCTCGGCCTCACTCAGTCATCATAAATAGTATAACATGTTGCGGCGTGCAGCCCGATCCCATAATATCCTCACAACATAGGCCCTCAGCCTCACTCAATCAGAAACATCTCAAAAAGCCACTCGGGCTATTAGTAAAACAGGGTACTCGACCCAAAATATCATTCTATATCTCAAAATAGAGTAAATAAGAATGAGTTTCGAAATCCGCTATAAATACTATTACTGAGTGTAAATCATAAGTCAACACAATGAGGAATAGCAGTAAAAGCCCCCAAGGGTCAAAATACATGGCACGAGGCCCAAATATGGCATTTCGTCCAAAATATAGTAATAATCTTTAAAACATGAAATATCATATGATTTAGAATCAAATACGCAACTTAATAGTTGCTACAGGACAGACCAATTCACAATCCCCCAACAGTGCCACACACTCGACATTTAGCATGTGTGCCACTCCAAATGATGATACAATGCGAAGTCCGGGGTTTCATACCCTCAGGACAAGATTTACAGTCATTACTTACCTCAAACCGGATGAAAATATACTCTGCGATGCCCTTGCCACTCGATCGGCCTTAAATCCCCCTGATGCCCTTGCCACTCGATCGGCCTTAGGTCCAAGAAACTTACCTCCACGAAAATCCCTTGAAATCCCTCTTCAATTTGCTCCCAAAAAAGCCTCAACCCGTATGAAAATATGATGAAAAATGCCTAAAATTCGCGAAGGAAAGTATTTATATGCTCTGCCCAGGGGTTCCGCACCTGCGGACTAGCACCTGTGGTCCCAGGTGCGCATATGCGATTTCCACTTAAGCTCCCATTTTTCGCATCTGCGTTTACCATTCGCACCTGCGAGCCCGCAGGTGCGATCCTTCTTTCACATCTACGGTAGCTACCCAAGCCTCTATTTTCCGCTCCTGCGGCACATTCTCCGCACATGCGCCAATCGCACTTGCGGCTCCCCGTCCGCAGGTGCGGCCAGACCAGAAAAATCACACCAGCAACCTTTATGCTGCATAATCCAAATCCAACCCTTTCGATGACCATCCGAAATAACCCCAAGCCCCTCGGGGCCTCAACCAAATATACTGACACGTCAAATATCATCACACGAACATAGTCGAACCCCCATTACACTCAAAAATATCATCAAAACACCAAATAAGTCCAAAATTCAAGCCTAAGGATTCCTAAATGACACTACGAACATTTCCCAACTTCCGGAATTCCATTCCGACCCCGATAGCTAATTTTCCACTGCCGACCGGAAAGCGCCAAAAATCGATTTCGCCCATTCCAGCCTAATTCTACTCCAGACCTACGATAAACATTTCGAACACACTCCTATGTCGAAAATCACCTAATGAAGTTATCCGAGCCATAAAAACCACATTCCGAGATCATATACCTATAAGTCAACTTATAGTTGAGTTTTTCAACTATTGAACCAAGTTAAGAGACTAAGTGTCTCATTTCTCTCCAAAAATCGCTCCGAACCCGAGTCAACCCACCTAACACAACAGAATGAAGTTGAACCACATATAATGAAGTAGAAACGGGGGAAACGGGGCTAAAACTCTCGGAATGACCGATCGGGTCGTTACATTCTCCCCCACTTAAACATACGTTCGTCCTCGAACGTGCCCAGAGTTGTTCCAAAAACCATCAAAATTGCCGTGTAATACCATGCACATACCCGGGGGTGATCCCACGTCACCCTATCCCATATAGGTCCAATAGCACGACATAGCTGAAACTTTGCAATCCAACCTAACCCATAAACCTTAGAACCAAATTTCCACTTCTGAAATAATTTATAACATCAAAATCCCACATCTATAAGTCGCGTAAATCCGGACAAGCTATACCAAACCTTCCCCATAAGCCATGATGAAACCACATGATATGCCACATCACTCAAATGCTCTTAGTGAAAACTTCTAATCACCGCAGTTGTTCAAACAACCAAATGCCCGTAATAACCCTACCATCAAACAGAGACTCGTTCTAACACCTTCATATACTTTCAATGATGAAAGAGACACACTGAAAACCAAAATCATTTGTCAGATCGACAAGTGATGGGACTCCCTCTCTTTGACAGGAAATATAGCAAGACCTCTAAGCCGATCAGCATCATTATCCTCCCAAATATACCGCAACCAAATCCGGAAGTACCCATTCTAGGTCCGACGATCTCATCTCGTCTACCACAACTACTCTAGCGATATGACGTATCAATACGGCTTAAAGCCAAGACCCGTGCAGCTCGTCCACTAATAAGCAACATTCCAGATGTACTCAAACAGGGGGAAAATAACATCAAACTAGAGAACCGTCCCGCAAGATCAACGGGTATCACCACAACGCAATGCTAAGAACGCCTCACACATCATATAACCAGAACACACAAATCTAACTCGAAGGAGCATACCTCCACATAACTTCATTGCAATGAGTGACCCCATCCAACACTGACCCACATGAACTACTTCAAGCCACCTTGCTCGAAATCAATAACTATATGCAATTCGACATCAAGTACCCAGAGTGTATTTCCATAACCACGGGGAATCAGATGATACCATGCCACACAAACCCAAAAGAACATGAGCAATACGCTTCAATCCCTCAATACTCAATTACTTACCTTACTCAAATCCCGCTATAAAGCCCCAATAGAACCGCACCATATGTGCATATAGCCAACAATCACAAGTCCTCGCAACACCGAATGGTAACTCATAGATCACTCTAGAACACGAATAAGCTTAATGACAATCGAATGGTACATCCCTCAAAAATAGAAATTCGGAGTCGACAATTTTGACCCGGTGCAGAACACACACCCATACTAGGCCTACCAATGAACCCTGAATCAACTTTGATCACCCGCAACAGATAGATAACTCTCCGAAAGTTCACAATGACTGAATCATGGAACATACTAACATTTGACTAGCCCTGCTCGTATCTTCACAGCCCACAACTACAAAATAACATATCCATGAGAACTCTCAATCTCGAAGTCCATGAAGCGCACGAATCACCATATCTGATCCCAACTCCACCGCTCGAATACATAACGTACCTCTAATAAGCCATTCCACGAGGGATACTTCTAAAATTCTTCTGTTCCACCAAGCAAACTTGAATATCAGCAGTCGATCTAGCACGAAAGCGCCGCAATACCAATGAAGCACCCTTAACTCAAACACATTGCCCTTCCTGAGATGGATACCATCATCAAGCCACACCAATTAGTGATATCATTTACCTACTCATCTGAAACTGCCCATGCTGCCTAAGAATTTATGACCCTTCTCTAGAACTGAATCGTGACCTCACACATGCAACTCGCAACCCTACACAACATACGGCGTACGCCATGCCATCCTATGATAAATGTGAGAACTTCATAATCCATTTCCAGCCACAAGAAGCTACGTGCTCAGATAGACGAGAACTTTCCATTTGATTCCTTCTAGAAGAAAATCACTATACATTACGTGCTCCTCACGCCAGTAGGAAATACACATCTCTAACCGTAGTAGAAACCATCAAGAACTCTCTGAATCCCATTTGTACGACACCAAACCGACATGACTGAATCCTTCTAACTCAACCAAGCTACGCATGTCACCAAAACCCGAGAGCATTTCCAAGAAACACCTGTAGAAACTCATTACCTCATAATCACCCAAAGGACTAATCATAGCCTTTACCGTGCTGATCCGACCTACTACCAAGCTATCCTATTAATCCAAGTTCCTTCTGAATTACCTTCGAATTGAGACCTCTCCTTTCCAAAATACCACAATTCTCAACCCAGACTCACCACACGAGACCCAAGCATAACACCATATCGTCTAAGGCTCGTAAGTCGCTGAATACTCCCTCAACTATCCCCAAAAGTACCACATTAAAAATACTTACCCTGAAGAGACTTCCTGCGAATCTAAAGCCATTACCTTCTTTTTTTTCCTGATACTGATATGTAGAATCCATGATAACGTAGAAATGCCACAAGTATTAACACCTTCCAACGTAAATCTCAGTCCTAGCCAAATACACACCTTGAAGATCCTCAATTGTTACATATAACCTTGAATCCATCGGAACCATTCTCGGGAGTCATCCACTCTACGTAAATCTCAACTACACTGATCAAACAGACCGAACGACCTGGCCCCATTTTCACACCAAAATCCTAGGAATTAATCCACACACTCGAAGCAACAAGAAAATTCCTACATTGCACACACTACACCCTCCCGACAAGATTTATAGTCATTACTTACCTCAAACCGGATGAAAATCTACTCTGTGATGCCCTTTCCACTCGACTCGGCCTCAAATCGCCATGAATCTATTCAAAATCAGATTTATACCATCAATATACGCTAAAGGAACAAAGCCCATGCGAAAATACTCAAATTACATCAAAAATCCCGAAATTGGCCAAACCCGACCCCCGGGCCCACGTCTCGGAATCTGATAAAAATCACAAAACTAGAATCCTTACACTCTCACGAGTCCATACATACCAAATATATCAATATCCGACGACAAATGACCCCTCAATTCCTTAAATCAAAGTCTCAAATTTCCAAGCCTTAACCCCTCAAATTCCACTAATTCCATGCTTAATCAGTCAAATACCAACATAGAATCGAGTTTTAAGTCCAAGAAACTTACCTCCACGAAAATCCCTTGAAATCCCTCTTCAATTTTCTCCCAAAAGCCTCAACTCGCATGAAAATATGATGAAAAATGCCTAAAATTCGCGAAGGCAAGTATTTATATGCTCTGCCCAGGGATTCCGCACCTGCGGTCACTTGCCCGCACCTTCGGACTCGCACTTGTGGTCCCAGGTGTGCATCTGTGATTTCTACTTAAGCTCCCATTTTCCGCATCTACGGTTTACCATTCGCACCTGCGGGCTCGTAAGTGCGATCCTTCTTTCGCATATGTGGGAGCTGCCCAAGCCTCCATTTTCTGCTCCTGTGGCACATTCTCCGCACCTGCACCCATCGCACCTACGGCCACACCAGAAAAATCACACCAGCAGCCTTTATGCTGCATAATCCAAATCCAACCCTTACGATGACCATCCGAAATCACCCCAAGCCCGTCGGGGCCTCAACCAAATATACTGACACGTCATATATCATCACATGAACTTAGTAGAACCCCCGTTACACTCAAAAATATCATCAAAACACCAAATAAGTCAAAAATTCAAGCCTAAGGATTCCTAAACTTCCGAAATTCGCCAACGATGCCGAAACCAACCAAAACAAGTCCTAATGACCTGAAAATTTGTACATGTGAACAACTAATTTTTGACCACACTCAAATGTTATACTATTTTAGTGTTAATATTCCTTTTAGGCCTAATATTAATGTTTTAAGGTTTCATCTTACACTTAGTAGATTTTATTTAATTAAAATAAATAAATAAATAAATAATAATAATACTC